>CM044865.1:12720000-12977500 GCA_024500155.1 Chenopodium formosanum | reverse complement strand
CCTGGGATAAATGTAGACAGAAACCCAAGTTCTTAGACTTTGGAACAATAATCATCTCCCGTAGGATGTCATGGACCTTGTAAAATATTTCTCTTAAAGTACTTTTAAAAAACCTGGCTTTATTTTGATCAACCTCAACTAGATTCCTATTCACGAGTTCATCCAAATAATCTTCCGCTACCTCTTCAAGTGTTTTTCCTTGTTGATTTTGTATGAAACCCTCCGCAATCCAAAGACGGACTAGTTTCATGCCTCTAATAGAGAAATCTTCAGGAAACATGCCAAAGTACAAAAAGCAAGGCTTGAGATAATATGGCAATTCATGATAGCTTAAAAGCAGGATTCTCTTCGTGCTCTCAAAGCAACGATTGCCTCCAAGCTCAGAGCCAATGCTATTGCGCAGTTTGTTCCATTCAGACAGAGCCTTTTTCTTGGTGGACAAAAGACCTGCTACTGCTACAATTGCCAGTGGCAATCCATTGCATTTTGCTACCATGTCACGAGCCGGTTCTTCCAGATCTCGAGGACAATGTCCTTTACCAAAGATTTTATGAGTAAAGAGATCCCATGCTGCTTCTCTAGGCAAAGGTTCAAGATCATAAATATGACCCCCTCCAAATGATGCTTCCCATTCTCGGGCGATGTTGCTCTCTCGTGTCGTCACTAGTATTCTACTACCCTTATTATTAGGGGGCAGAGCAGATTTCACCAGTTTCCACAGCTCTGCGTCCCAAACATCGTCAAACATAACCATATACCTGCAAATTACAGAAGGATTGATATAAATAACTGCACCCAGGAATAAGGAATTAAGTTGCTAAAACATTAATAGTTAAACTCTTTAGAATAATGGTATTTTCATAATCTCATTTCCCCTCCATCCTCGATATATTGTGCTCAATCCTTATGTAGTTAAAACATAACAGTAAATTCTGTTTTAGTGTTATGTTTTATCTGACTAATTCAAGTAATCATTCTGAAATCAAATCAATATAATATGGGCTTTCATAAAAATTTGTAAACAATTATACTTCCAATAATCCTGTCAAATTAGAAAACATGCTTATAGAATTTTAGATTTTTAAAAATAATCATTTCATCCCAAAACTGAAGTCAGTCATAAAAGCTACCAGAAAAATAATATAGGTAAGACCTTAAGAGTATGCAATAGGAAGGTAAAAATAATATACGTTGTGGATATTAAGCCATCTGAAGTACCTTGTGCTCTTAAGGTGGTTCCTCAATGCACTGATAATATCTTCTACAGAAGCGTCAACTATTGGAGATGACTCCCTGTGCACTTGTTTAAATATGGTCAACAGCAAATCTCTAGATTTGTAGGATTGCGAGACAGTGACCCAAGCATGGACTTCGAAGGACTGATTCTCAATGAATTCTTCATACACTTTGCGGACTAGAGTTGTCTTCCCTATTCCTCCCATACCAACCACTGCAATCACAAAGCGATCTTCCAGTTCCAAATTCATTGATTGAATTAATTCTTCCTTACGATTTTCAATGGCAACAACCTCTGAGCCATCCATAAAGAGGGAGTAAACTCGAGGGTCTTGCAAATGAATCTCTTCTGCTGTTGTGCTAAATCTATATCGTTCCCTTCTGCTGTTTATCTCAATTATGCCTGTTTTTATCTCTTTTATTTTATTGGATAACTCATGCTTGGGTTTCAGCTGCAAGACACTAACAACTGCTTTACCAAGCCAGCTCCTGATTTTGCTTATCATCCAGATTACTTGGTGATAGGAATGTTGTGGTGATTGTTTCTGCTGCTGCTTGAGTAGAAGGAATTCATCTATGACATCCTCGATATCATAAGCAATTGTTTGCACTTGGATTAGCCACTCATTGATGGTATCATCTGCTTCTGCTTTCTTCTCAGCGTTTCTGAGGACTGCTTTGATGGTTCGTAGTTCCATTTCCAAGTCTCTAATGTCTTTCGGAAGGCTGCCTAGCAACCCTGCTTCGGCTGCTAACAATGCTGGTAGCTTCTCCATTGCAAGGCTCACCATACTCTCAGCCATATTTCCAGTAAAGTTCTATAAACCAAACAAATTGGAACAACCCTGCTTATTAAAACGCTCATTAAAAAAAAAAAAAAAAAAAAAAAATTAGGCCTCGTTCACTTCACCTTATTATTGTTGAATTGAAATTATTTTTAGTAAAACAAAATTATATTTGCTGAACTTAAATTATTTGTACTGAACTTAATTAATTTTATTGAAATTAAATTATTTTTATGATTTTTTATTATAATTATTTTTTAAGATAACTGAATTTAAATAAACTGAACTTATTTTTACTTAATATTATTTTTTTAAAGGTGAAGTGAACGGGGCCTTTCTTTCTACCCAACAAAAAATGCTCGCTCATCATTTTTTTATCAACATATCTAATTAATTTCCCGTTCAGTTCACCTTTAAAATGAATAATATTTAATAAAAATAATTTTAGTTCAATAAAAATAGGGTCAGTTCATTAAAATATCAGTAACTTCAAAGAAAAAAAATATAATAAAGAATCATTAATAATGTATCAATTCAGCAAAAATAATTTTAAATCAGGAAAATTAATTTCAACTCAGCAAAAAATAAATTTAGTAATAATAACTTTAATTTAGTGAAAATAAGTTCATTTCAGTAAAAATTAGTAACTTCAAATAAGAAATATAATAAAGAATCAGTAAAAAAAAAAAATTTAGTTCAGCAAACATAAGGTGAAGTGAGCTGAACCTGGTGATGAGTGACATTTATGTCACTCTTAGGAAGTATTTTTAGAGTCATTTTCCCGTTTATTTTATCTTATTTTCCCTTTCTTTCTCTTGTTTTCTCTTAATAACATTTCTTGTTTATTTTGGTAATTTTGTCGTGTTTTAGTTCTTTTCGTAGTTTTTAGTTTATTTTCGTATTTTATTTGCTTTTGATTTGTTATTTTTCGTTCTTTATTTTTCCTTGAAAGTTTTCTAGTTTACTTTTATTTATTTTAATTAGTTTTGAGTCTATTTTATTTCACTTTCTTTACTTGTATAGTTTTATTTAATTTTTATTAGTTTAGTGTTATTTATCTTATTTTATTTTACTTTATTTTACCTTTATTTTATTTTATTTTATTTTATCTCTTAGTAATACCCTCGTGTTTTTGGTGTTCAGGTTGATGCTCGATTTTCAAGTTCAAATCAGGTTCAAGGTCCGAGGCACAAAATTTTGAGCCAAGCAAACTGTGTTGTGCTACCTCTTTGCTAGCCCCTTATCCTACACTCCACCACACCTTACCCTACACTACAACTCAACCAAAACACAATCCTCTGCTTCTCCCCTGCTGCCACCAGCACCAGCCACCACCTTCACGCTCAACCAACAACAACCATACCTCCAGCCCGCAATTCACCTCACAACAACAACAATCACACACCAGCACCAACCACCTGACCACCGCAACTCAGAGCAATCAATCACCGGCCTCCAATCACAATTCATCTCCTCTTTCCACCACAATCAGCGCACCTACACCACCGTCAACAACCACCACCAATTAAGCAACCAATCAACCCAAAAATCAGAACAAATTGCAAATTAATCAAGTTCGAGCAAACCTATGAGTGTTCGGCCGAACGTCGAGTCAGAGACTTTGGGGGTTTTGTTATTCGAAGAGGAGTGGTCGAACATACCCTTGGTTCGACTGAACCAACCCCGTAGTTCGGTCGAACCAACCACCGGTTCGATCGAACCATTTCACGAGACTCGCACATGGTTTTTAAAGAGGGTCGAACGGCCTCGATTTGATGATGATGGTTGATGAACGGTGGTGATAAGATGCGCTTCAATGGAGTTCAAACTTGAAGCAGCCAATGTGAAGGAGAAGAAGAAAAAAAAAACGTATGATTGATTTTTTGCTTTTGGGATTTAATTTTGTTTTTCTTTTATTTTTATTTTTTTCTTTTCTCTTTTTCTTATTTTCTTTCTTTTATTTTTATTCTTATTGTTAAGAGTTAATTAATTTAGTCAAGGTGTGAATGTCCACACTCCAATTCTTCATTGCATTTAATGTAGTAGCCAACCCTAATTGCCACCCTCTAAGGTTATAGCCCACAATGTAATAGTGGTTCTTACTACTATAAATAGCCATGTAATTTCACTTGTATGATGCACAAAAATATTACCAAGAGTAATACATAAAAGAAGTAATACTTCTCTTATTACCTTCTTCTCATAATCCTCTAATTTCTATATATTTCATAACACGTTATCAGCACCATCTTCAATCAGGTATACTTATACCGATTATCCAATTTTTACAAAGATTCAATTTCTTTCACAAAATATATTTTGAGGAGTATGCTCTATAGTTGCCCATATGGGATCCTCTATACCAGAAACTCACAATATATTTCTCCACAAAATTACTCCACATTATTAGCCATGTTGATTAAAAATGAGGATATCAATACATACCTTATTTATGATACTTAGTTTGGTAACTCTCATGCATGGTTATAGAAAGTAATATATAATTACTTTTGCATGTGGAAATATTTGTTGTATGCATGTTAATAGAGTAAATTTCATGGTCACACAAATCATGTTTATACTTACTTACTTGTGCATAATTACTAAAATGAAAAAAAATGATGCAGCCTTTATATTTATTTAATTTTTTAGATTACACACTTTTATGTTTCTTTCAGTTTTCGAACCCTTGACCTCATGAATAGATTAGGGTTCTCGGACCACTACGGCTTGCATCCCAGTGTGATACTTATTTACGTTTGTAAATATTAATAGTTTGATTACGATTATTTTACCAGTCTACTAGAACATTGTATGATATTTTTACAGTAGTGTAAAGCTGAAACGGATAATTTACCCCCCTATAAAAGGCGGATTACACCCCCTTATTTCACCATACAAACCTTATCCCCCCCTTAAACTTTACCCAAATTATCTCCTCTTCTTCTTCCTCCATCTACACCGGTCACACACCATGTTCCCCGTCGACAACCGACAACCACCACACCCCTTTACCTTTGAAGAAGATTTAAGGAAATTAAAACTATATTTAGTTTTAATTATGGCCCTAGTAGTTTTATTAATGGCAATGATAATTTTCATCATTTTACATAAGTAGCGCTCGGTTTTTCGACAAAGGGAATTCATGCATGTAATCTCCGTAGTACTTCAAGTTTTTTTTGTCTTCTAGGTAGATTATAAGTGCATTTTGTTATAATAAATGTTCCTTTTGTCTTATCATTAATGTATGTCATTAATATTATTATTATTATTGTTGTTGTTGTCGTTGTCGGTGATGTAGTGATAGTAGTAGTATTTATTGTTATTGTTATTATTATCATTGTTATTGTTATTATTGTTGTTGTCGTTGTTTAATTAACGTAATTATCATGTTTAATTTTAGCTTAACTTTATGTACATCATAATAATAACCCAAGGGGGAGAAGCAAATATGTTTTAAATTATGTTTTAAATGGATTATTATTATGATTACAATTTGATTACTTTAATTATCACTTGCTTAATTGGCTTAATAATAATTACATATTTGATTGTAGTTAAAATGGGAGACTTGATGAAAAGACAATTTGACGTATTAGACTTGTCCGGACATAATTATCTTGAATGGACAGTTGATGCCCAAATGAATTTGAAGGCTCAGGGATTGGAACATACAATCAAAGAAATTACCATCCCAGGAAACGAAAAAGATGCCCCTGCTCAAGTTAAAGTTCCAACTGATCAAGAGAAAGCAAAAGCTATAGTTCTCTTAAGGCATCATTTACATAACAGTTTGAAAACTGAGTATTTAATGGTGGAAAATCCCAGAGAACTATGGGATAGCTTGAAAGGAAGATATGACCACCATAAAAGGGTACTCCTTCCTTCAGCACAATTTGAGTGGACAAACCTGAGATTTCAGGACTTTAAATCTGTCAGTGATTATAATTCATCACTATATAAAATCGTATCAATATTGAGATATTGTGATCAACCAGTCACTGAAGTGCAAATGATAGAGAAAACACTCTCTACATTCCATGCTAACAACATTGTATTGCAACAGCAATACCGTGAAAGAGGCTTTGCAAAATATTCTGAGCTTATTTCTACATTATTGGTTGCTGAAAAGAATAATGATCTTCTGTTGAAGAATCACAACCTAAGACCAACTGGGTCTCAAGCATTCAATGAAACAAATGCTGTAGAAAGCTCAAATCCACCCGAGACAAATGTTGCTCATAGAGGTGGACGTGGAAAATATAATAATCGTGGCAGAGGTCGTGGAAATTTCCGCGGACGTGGCCGTGGACGTGGTTATGGCCGTGGTAGAGGCCAATTTCCCCCTAGAAACAACACTCAAAGGGGGCATCAACAAGGAAACAAAAATCAAGCCACCACAAAAGGAAAAGACACATGTTATAGATGTGGCATGACTGGACATTGGGGACGTACTTGTCGTACGGCCAAACATCTGGTAGAACTATACCAGGCTTCCATTAAAGGGAAAGAAAAACATGCCGAAACAAATTATGTTAATGAAGAAAATGTCCCTGGAATTAGCCTTGATGTGTCTGATTTCCACATAGACAATGGTGAAGCTGGTGGTGAATTTATCTTTGGAGAGAATAATCATGTTTAGATAATTCATCAATTACTATGATATGTATTATGTTTTCATTATGTACTTTTCTTGTATGTTTTTTTTTTTCATGTTCAAGTTATGTACTCTTAATTATTCATCATTAATAAAGTAAGTCCAGTTTAATTATCTTAAACTAATCTTATACTTATTATTTTATGAAGATATGGATCTGCCCGAAGTTGGTTCCAAATTTCAATGCCTTTTGGACAGTGGAACAACACACACTATTCTGAAGGATAGAAAATATTTTTTCAAGTTAAAATTATTTCAAGCAAATGTTAATACCATTTCTGGGTCAGCTAAGCTAATAGAAGGTTCTGGAAAAGCTTGCATAATACTCCCAAATGGAACAAAATTAATCATTATTGACGCTTTATATTCGAGTAAATCTCGAAGAAATCTTATAAGTTTTAAAGATGTGCGTCAAAATGGTTTTCATTTAGAAACAATGATAGTGGATCAAAAGGAATATTTATGCCTCACGGCAGAAAAACATGGCAAGAAACATGTGTATGAGAAATTGCCAGCATATTCTTCAGGGTTATATCATATAGATATACGACCAGTTGAAATAAATTCGATATCTAACCAGAAGTTAGATAATAAGAATCTGCTAAATTTATGGCATGATCGTTTGGGTCATCCTGGTACAGGAATGATGCACAAGATTATAGCAAATTCAGTAGGACATTCAATTAGGAATGTTAAAATCCCTCGATCAGATGAATTAACATGCTCTGCATGTTCACTTGGCAAATTAATAATAAGGCCATCTATGAACAAAATTGCTACTGAATCTCCAACATTTTTAGAGAGGATTTAAGGAGACATTTGTGGACCAATTAATCCTGCATGTGGACCATTCCGATATTTTATGGTATTAATTGATGCCTCAACTCGATGGTCACATGTAAGTCTCTTATCCAGTAGAAATGTTGCTTTTGCAAAACTCCTTGCTCAAATTATTAAACTAAGAGCACAATTTCCAGACCATACAATAAAAAGAATAAGGCTTGACAATGCAGGGGAATTTACATCCCAAACATTTAATGATTATTGTATGTCGATTGGAATTGTTGTAGAACATCCTGTAGCTCATGTTCATACACAAAATGGACTTGCTGAGTCATTAATTAAGAGACTACAATTGATTGCAAGGCCATTATTGATGAGATCAAAATTGCCTTCATCTGCTTGGGGTCATGTCATAATACATGCGGCAACTCTAATTAGGTTGAGACCAACTGCATATCATAAGTTCTCACCACTACAATTAGTTTTTGGTCGAGAACCTAATGTCTCACATCTAAAAAATTTTGGTTGTGCGGTGTATGTTCCTATTGCTCCACCCCAACGAACAAAGATGGGTCCACAAAAAAGGCTGGGAATTTATGTTGGGTTTGAATCACCCTTCATAATTAAATATCTTGAACCAATGACCGGTGATTTATTTACGGCCAGATTTGCCGACTGTCATTTCAATGAGACAGTATTCCCAGCCTTAGGGGGAGAGAAAGTGGACCCACGAAAGAAAGAAATAGAAATCATTTGGAATGCAACACAATTGTCAATGTTTGATCCACGAACAAATATGTGTGAACAAGAAGTTCAGAAAATTGTTCATTTACAAAGCATTGCAAATCAGCTGCATGATGCATTTATAGATGCAAAGAAAGTGACAAAATCACATATACCAGCTGAAAATGCCCCTGCACGAATTGAAATTCCATCTGGTGATAAGATCACTGAAAATGAATCTCTAGCACGCCGAAAGCGTGGAAGACCACTTGGTTCAAAAGACTCTAAACCAAGAAAATTAAAAAGACCTGATGAGATCAACAATATTCCCCTTACAGAAGGTCAAGAAAGACAAAGTACAGATAAGAATAGAGAAAAAGATGATAATCCAAAAGGGGATGAACAAGATGACCATAACATCGATAACAATGAAACTTCAATAAATTTTGTTTCTACCAGGAATTATTGGAATAGAAATGATGTTATCGTAAATGAAATATTTGCATATTCCATTGCAATTGAAATGGCATCTGACGAAAATGATAGTGAACCAAGAACAGTGGAAGAATGTCGTTGCAGGCATGATTGGCCAAAATGGAAAGAGGCAATGCAGACAGAGTTAAAGTCACTCGAAAAACGAGAAGTGTTTGGAAAAATAACCCTTACACCAGAAGGTGTAAAGCCAGTTGGATACAAGTGGGTATTTGTGAGAAAACGAAATGAGAAAAATGAAATTGTTAGATACAAGGCAAGACTTGTAGCCCAAGGTTTTTCTCAAATTCCAGGGATTGATTATGAGGAGACATATTCTCCCGTAGTTGATGCAACTACGTTAAGATTTCTGGTAAGCTTGACAGTCTCAGAAGGACTAAAGATGCGATTAATGGATGTAGTAACCGCATATTTATATGGGTCACTCGATACAGATATTTATATGAAAGTCCCAGATGGACTAAAATTACCAGAAAACCACAAGCCTAGACATTTACTTTCCATAAAATTGAAAAGGTCACTTTATGGATTGAAACAGTCTGGGAGGATGTGGTATAATCGTCTTAGTGAATACCTTATGAAAGAAGGGTTCAAGAATAATCAAATCAGTCCTTGTGTTTTCATTAAGAGATCACAATCAGGGTTTGCAATTGTTGCAGTTTATGTTGATGACTTGAATATCATTGGAACCCCAAATGAACTTGAAAGAACTGCAAAATACTTGATGAAAGAATTTGAGATGAAAGACCTTGGACAAACTAAATTTTGCCTTGGATTGCAAATTGAGCACTTAAATAATGGTATTTTCGTCCATCAGTCTAACTACACCGAAAGAGTGTTAAAACGTTTTTTCATGGACAAAGCGACCCCAACAAACACCCCAATGATTGTTCGGTCTTTGACTATGAAATATGATCCATTTAGACCTCGAGAGGAAAACGAGGATGTCCTTGGTCCTGAAGTACCATATCTAAGTGAAATTGGGGCTCTAATGTATCTAGCTAACAATACTAGACCAGACATAGCTTTTTCTGTGAATTTGTTAGCCAGGTTTAGCAACGCACCAACGAAGAGACACTGGAAAGGAGTAAGACACTTACTACGATATCTACGAGGAACAAAAGATCTTGGTTTGTTTTATCAATCAAGGCAAGATGCCACCCTCATCGGATATGCAGATGCTGGATATCTATCAGACCCACAAAACGCCAAGTCACAAACTGGATATCTGTTCACCTATGGTGGAACTGCAATTTCTTGGAAATCAACAAAGCAAACCTTAACTGCGACATCATCAAATCATGCTGAGTTGATTGCCCTTTATGAAGCAGGACGTGAGTGTGTATGGCTAAGGTCAATGATCGGCAATATCCAAGAAGAATGTGGGATGAAAGAAGTAACTGAAAGTCCAACCATCATTTATGAAGATAATACTGCATGTATCGCACAAGTAACTGAAGGATATATTAAAGGTGATAGGACTAAACATAGTGAGTTCCATTATCACTTATCATTTAATGTGGGACTCCATATCGACAAATAATATTTCTCTCGATAAAGAGTGCTACATGTTTTGCAGTGAGTTTAGCGTATGATTGCGCTTTGACCCACTTTGTAAAGTAATCAATTGCTACTAGAATAAATTCGTGGCCTCCTGTCCTTGGGGGAGTGATTTTGCCAATTATGTCAATTCCCCATGTAGAGAATGGCCATGGCGATGTGTAGGTGTAGAGCAAAGATGGAGGGACATGTTGTAAATTAGCGTAAATTTGACACTTAGGGCATCTTTTTACGTATTGATGGCAATCCCTATTCATTGTAGTCCAATAATATCCTTCTCGCATTATTTTCTGGACTAACGTTTTGCCATTTACATGAGTTCCACAGATTCCTTCGTGAACTATTCTCATTATCCTTTATGCATCCACCTTTCCTACACATAGGAGAGCTCAACCTTTAGGTACCCTTTTATGTAGCTCGTTGTCTATGAGTACATATTGAGAAGCCAAAAGTCTCAATGCTCGCTTTGCTCTTTTGTCAGCATGAGGAGGGTATTCTCCGTTGGTGACATAATTGAGTATGTCTGCGTACCATGGTTCTTCTTCTTGTTCTTCTTCTTTGTCTTGGACTAAGTCGTCGTCTTCTATAGCTTGGATATACGCTGGTTTATGCCTTTTTTTGATAGTTAGAGGCATTTGCTCGATTTCCGTGGAAATCCTAACCATTGAGGCTAATCTTGCCAAGGCATCAACAAATTGGTTTTCTTTTCTAGGTAGATATGTGTATTCTACCTTCTCTAACTAATCGGTAAGAGTTTCCAGATAGGTTTGGTAAGGGGATAGGCTTTCACTCCTTACTTTCCACCTTTTAGATTTCTGATTGATGATCAAAGAAGAGTCTCCGAATATCCTTAACTTCTTTACTCCCAATGCCAGGGCTGTTTCAAGGCCTACCACGCATGCTTCATCTTCAGCAGCGTTATTGGTAACGTCGAAATCAAGCTTTATTGAGATTGGAACGTGTTCTTCTTTAAGTGATACTAGTAGCACTCCGACGCCACATCCCTTTTGGTTTGAGGCTCCGTTGAAATACAAGGTCCAAGTATCATCTTCAGTGACCATTAAATCTTCATCTGGAAATTCATTGTCCTGTATTGGTGTCGAGTCTTCTATTGGAAAGTCTGCCAGAAAGTCTGACACCACGGATCCTTTAATAGCTTTTTGTGGCATAAACCGTACATCAAACTGGGCTAGATTGACTATCCATCTTGAAATATGTCCATTGAGTGTAGATTTCTCGAACAGATACTTGAGTGGATCCAATCGGGAGACTACAAAAACGGTATGCACCATCATGTAATGTCTCAACTTAGTTGTGGCCCATACCAAGGCGAGGCACAATTTCTCGAGCGGTGTATAGCGTGTTTCGTATTCGAGCATCTTTTTACTTAGGTAATAGATTGCGCTCTCTTTGCCTTCTACCTCTTGTGCTAGCATGGCTCCCATTGTCTCTTTGGTAACCGCCAAGTATAACCTAAGAGGTATTCCGGGAAGTGCTGGCGCTAATACAGGAGGATTCGCGAGATAGGCTTTGATCTTGTCAAAGGCTTTTTGACACTCCTCATCCCATATTACTGATACATTCTTCTTGAGCTTCTTGAAGATTGGTTCACATATCGTTGTCAGTTTTGATATAAACCTACTTATGTATTGCAACCGGCCAATAAATCCTCCAATCTGTTTCCCGGCCTTGGGCGGTGGCATCGACATGATTGCTTTAATCTTGGTTGGATCTACCTCTATTCCTCTAGAGCTTATGACGTATCCCAAGAGCTTGCCCGAGGTGACTCCAAAAGCACATTTTGATGGATTCAACCTCATATTATATTTTCTTAGCCTTTCGAAAAATTTCCTTAAGGCTACTTGATGGCCTGGACAGTCCTTTGATTTCACAATCATGTCGTCGACATATACTTTGACTTCTTTATGCATCATGTCATGGAGTAAGGCAGTTGCAGCACGTTGGTAAGTAGCACCCGCGTTTTTCAACCCAAATGGCATTACCGTGTAGCAGTAAGTGCCCCATGGTGTGATGAAGGTCGTTTTCTCCATGTCTTCTTCTGCCATGAGAATCTGATTGTACCCTGCGTATCCATCCATGAATGAGAGAAGCGCGTGATTTGCTGTGTTGTCTACCAGAATATCGATGTGTGGCAAAGGGAAGTCGTCCTTTGGACTTGCCTTATTTAGATCTCGATAGTCGACACACATTCTTACCCTTCCGTCTTTCTTTGGAACTGGGACGACGTTGGCGACCCATTCGGGGTATTTGGATACCTTGATGAAACCTGCAGTTATTTGTTTTTAAACTTCTTCTTTTATTTTAAGAGCTATGTCGGGTTTCATTCGACGCAACTTTTGTTTTACAGGTTTCATTCCTGGGATTAGTGGTATGGTGTGTTGAGCTATTTCTCTGTTAATGCCTGGCATATCTTCATATGGCCAAGTAAATACATCGATAAATTCTTTAAGTAAGTTAATTAAATCGGTTCTTTCTGGTTTATTCAATGTTAGTTCGTTTTAACTTCTCTTTTACGAGTTGAATCATTCTAGATGTCAATTGTTTCAGTTTCTTCAATTACTGGTGTTTTCTTTTCCAGTGTTTCAATTGCTTTAATAATTTCTTTGTCTTTTTCATCGTTAGCTAAGCAATGCTCGTCATCTTGGGTTAGGGAAGAACACAAGAAGTAAGGAGAACGAGAAATATTATTATACTTTGAGATCATTACATCAAAGAGTGATATGTCCTCAGGGACTGGATCACTAACTATCCTAGGAGAAGAAATAGAAAGGGGAGGTGTTATTGCTAAAGACTTAGAAGACTCTAAAGGAAAAGACTCTGACGACTCTTCGAACATCGGCCCTTGCCCTGTCGTGATAGATATCTTCCTTCCACTTGGAGTAGTCACTTTGATAGTCTTGCGCCACCCTTGTAGTGATCCTTCGACTGGAGTAATTAGCTTCGAGGGGTCGAAGTTTTCGCTTTGTAGGAGTGTTTGAATGAGCAAGGAGTTATCTTCTTCATAAGCTGGCTCATTATTTTCTTGCCCAAACAGTAATCCCATGACGTTAAAGTCAAAGCATGGGGGTGCTTTCTCCTTATGGACGGGAGTTGGGATTTCATCAGTGAAGTAGCAATCCAAGAAAATCTCGAATCCTGGTTGTTGTATGCCATTTACAACAAATGGCTCGGGAAATTCATGGCATGGATAGTCCTCTCCTTCTTTTATAAACTGACCATTAAGCGTAAGAGGGTACTGATCCATTGGAATTGTTTTCTTTTGAATGCGAGCGTCTCTACGTGCTTTCAACTTGTCCTGGGCTCGCTTGAGATCTTTCCGAGTCGGTTCGAAACCAAGTCCGAAAGTATCTAGCTTAGGGAGGCCAGGTGACTCCAACGATTTTGCTATCCCCTTCTTCTTTCCTAGGGTCATCCCAGGGAAGTTTCCTTGTTTCTTCAGCATGGTGTTGACGATCATGTTGGAATGGGGGTCATGGCAAAGAGATGTCCTTTCATCCTCTTGGATTAAGGAGACTTCTTCGTTAAAGCCCCATAGGTCTTCATCATCTTCGTCGTGCTCCACATTGATGATTGGATTCTCTATGGATTTGATTCCCATCGACGAAGCATTAATAGTGATCGGGATTCCTCCAACTATGGCTTTCACTTGTTGGTGGAGAGATGAAGGGACGGCCTTTAGATCATGAAGCCAAGGGTGTCCCAACAACAAATTGAATGAGGCTTTGATGTCTACTACTTGAAATGTAGTAGCATGTTCTATTGCTCCTGCCGTCACATTTAGGGTTATTTTGCCAAGAGCTTGACGGCGAATATTGTGTCTCCCCAAAACCAAACCCAGTGATGAGTACCTTTCACGTCGAATCATAATCGAATGAAATGAAAGTGTGGAAAAGTCTAGTGTTGCGGAAAGTTTTTATTTTCTTTTCTCTTCTCTCTGTTTTTGAAAATTTTATTTTAAGAAAACAGCCAATCTAGTTTGGTTGGTCCATGATATGGGTCCAATAATGGTGTAGTTGGATGGAGCTTGCAAAGACCTTTCCGATGATATATTATAAGCCCAATTCCGATGAATATTGAGGAAGTTATGGCCAATTTACTAAACTGGGCCCAGTTTGAGCTTTATATGCAGCCCCATGATCTAGGGGAGGGCCTAATATGATTTATCATTCCTAATGCAATTAGGAATGGTTTTAGTCTTCTAGATTCTTCTAGAAGGTTCTTTTCGTTTCTAATTCAATTAGCATTGATAAGTTGACTTTGTTGACTTTTCAGAGTTTTAATTAAAATCAAATAGCATTTTCGAAGAAATTATATTATTTTATCCTTCGGTACGGTAAATTTATCCGATTTTTGAAAATGCGTCGAAATCAAGCTTGGCGTCCAACCCCAGGCCTTGCCGCCTGGCGCTAGTGCTGGTGCCTGGCGCCAGCTAGCCAGGGTTGGCGCCAGCTCTGTTTCTTGAGCGTCAGACTCTGTTTTGTTAAATTATCTTTTTTGGCTGATTTTCTCTATAAATATCGTATCAAAAACTCCGTTTTCATTCACCAATTCTCTTCATTCACAAGTTAAGGATCAACAATCAGTTTTCATTCGCAAGTTAAATCATTCATGCAATAGCATCCTTTAAATCTCTTTCATCTTTCCCAAAACTTTGTGTTCTCATACAAAATTCCGCATTCACAAGATTTAGGAACACCTAGCCATATTCAAAGTTGCCTTCGCCCTAGACGTGAAAGGTTTAATTTCTGAGAGTTTGGTCCCAAATCTCTCTTTCAATTATTTAATTTGATTGTTTTGATTATTATTTTCCTTGAAGTTACTAACGTGTGTCTTTTGTTATTAGAAAGAGGTACGAGGCATCAATGTAAGTACTTTAATTGATTAATTGATTTTATGATGTAGAAATCATGTTTAGATTGTTATTATGATATTCCTAGTATCATGTCTAAGGTAACTTTAATATTAAATATGATTGCTATGATGTCTTTTGTTCTCTTCCTAATATTTATGATTGTTAGTATCATGTTAGGGTTAAAGATTTGATTTTTAATGCTTAGTGACATGCTAGGGTTTGTTATTAATCTGGTTAGTATCATGCCTAGGATCTTAATTTTATTATGCTTTAACATGAATATTGTTATAATTGTGATAATTATGATTATTATTAATTATGATTGCTATGATTATGATATTCGTTATTGTTCATGATTATTATTTTATGATGATTATTATTATGTTGCTTGATGCTTATTTTTATTGCTTGATCACCTTTATTGCATGTTTAAAGGGAATTGGTATTTGTAATCACGCTTAATAAGATAATTAATAATCTTGTTAGGTTAATTGTGATTATAATTCAAGTGATCGCCAATAATAGTTTATTTGTGCATTAAATTCAACCAACATAGATAAACAGGTTTAGGGTTAAACCTATTGAATGCATGTTAATTAGAAAGCGCACATGAATACGATCAGAATAAAGTAGAGGCCTATTATTAGGGCAGGTTCAATCTCTTTTAGGTTGGATTTGTACCTTCATCCCCGAACCCTTATTTGGTTCATAACCTTATGGAGTTGACGATCTCTTGGATCGTTAAGGGGTGTAACCTTCACCTCGTGAACGGTTTACAAGTTCCTTAAAAACTTGTTGGCGACTCTTTTGCTCTATCTTCTTCCCTTTGGACGCCACCGTACTTTAGTGTATGATCACAGTGGGGTTCAAGCTAGTGGGATTTTAAAGGCTTGAAATTATTCCCTACAAGGTGGTACAACGTAGAAAAGTGAAAACACAAAGGTACAACATAGAAAAACCCTAAAATAAACATTACGAATCGTTAATGTGTGCCCATTACGAACCGTAAAATATCTAGGCCTAAACCCAAAAAAAGATTTTCATGCAACAGCACAAAGCATTAGGGCATATGACAATTCAAGGAGATCGGTGTGTGGAACTATTAAGCTACCAATTACCACTGGCCTAATACAAAAAGATGGTTGAATTCCATGTCATGGACATAAAACCTACATTCAAACTTCTTCTTGGATGTCCTTGGATACATAAATTTGGAGCAATACCATCTTCACTCCATCAAATGATTAGGTTGAACTATCAAGGTCTTCCTATGACCATACATGCTTCTCCTCTAAAAGTCGCAAAAAACGATCAATCTCTTCTAGAGGTAAATCATGACAATGATGAAGAAGATATGTGGGGATTTGCCGCAGAGGCTATCTACACACTAGAAATACATGAAATTCTTGAAGTACCTTTCAAACTTGATCCATATTCCACCCTAATTGTAAACAACATCTTATTCAAGAGTAGCTACTTTCTTGGGATGCCTTTGGGACTAGGAATGAAGAAATCTACCTTAATTATTTCCTATCCCAAACAAAAGTTTCTCCTTTAGATTGGGATATAAGCCAACCAAGGAAGAACTTGAAACTCATGATGCCGAAATAAGGGCATGTAGGAGCAACAATAAGAAAGGGATAATTTCTTTACTCACATATCTTACAATCAAACCCTTAATGGACAATTCATTAGAGAGGGAGAGAATTACCCATGCTACGACTTTCCAGAACCACTAGTTCTTGAAGATATTAAGAAGCTTGGATTCGAAATTTTTCACAATTGCTACTTCTTGAATGATGACTTAGGTATCATTCAATTAAAACACACAGCTCCATGGTGCTATGATAGGCAAGCCTTTAACTTGGTATTTGGACTAGAGCAAAACCATGTTTCTATCATAACCAACCAAATTTGATCCTACTTCGTTTATCACTCCTTTTAATAATACCTTTGAGCATGGATGGAGGAAAAACTTCAAATGGACGAACCACAAAGGTGAGAAGCTTGAAGTCATCACAAGCGAAGGATGAATGTTTGAAGAATCTAACGATGAGTCTAGTTTAGATTTTAAGGAATCTGAGAATTTAGGCCTTGTGGCCATTACTGAGTCTTTGTTTTTCTAGTTCTAAGGATGAGGGTCCCAAAAAGAACTCCTTTCTTGATGTACTTGCTTTTGATTTTAATAAGATAAGCTCTATGTCCGAGTATATGCCTTCTCTTGAATCTTTTGAATGCTATAATAATCAATCTAATAAAGATGATGATATTAATTAATTGATTGAATTAATGAATGACCGAGAACAAAAGAATCATGTGATCGAAGAAACTGAAACGATCAACATAGGAACAAATGAAAATAAGAAATAAGTCAAAATTGGCTTAACTTTAAATTCGGAAGAACGATCGACTCTCATATCGACGCTTAAAGAATTTGAAGACGTGTTCGCTTGGTTATACAAGGAAATGCCTGTAATAGATAGGGAAATCGCGGAACATACCATTCCCTTGAACCCTATGTCTTAACTAGTAAAACAAAAACTTCGACGAATGAAACCTAACGTTGCTTTAAAAATAAAAGAAGAAGTACAAATACAATTGGACGCAGGTTTCATTCGCATATGTATTTACCCAGAATGGGTAGCAAAACATCATCCCAGTCATGCCATTTGTGTCGACTTTAGGGACCTTAATAAAGCTAGTCCCAAAGACGATTTCCTTCTACCACATATTGATATATTGGTGTATAATACGGCTGAGCATGCGATGTTATCCTTTATGGATGGATACGCAGGTTATAACCAAATTCTAATGGAAAAAGAAGATGAAGAAAAGACATACATTATTACCCCTTGGGGTACTTATTGTTATACAGTCATGTCATTTGGTCTTAAAAATGCAGAAGTTATGTACCAAAGAATGGCTACTTAGAATCGCCGTCTTCGAGACATCACATTAATTATGCAACTGCTAGTAGCTAAGACTAGGACTAATCTAAATAATTCAAGTACAAAAAATACTTAACGGCGCGTAGTGCGTATTTAGATTTAAAAAAATACATAACGGATCACAGTCCGTATTTACTATCCTAATCAGGCCCCACTAGTTGCCATTTTAGAAAACCTGTGATAGATATTCATTTCATTCATCCATTCGCTATCATGAATGGCTCATGCATTTTACAAAGTAAAATAAGGAATAAAGCAAAACACGTGCATACTAGTATAATTTAGGTGGTTAATCCAATTAACACGCCTAATTTAAAACTAGTCAAAGTTATTAACCAATTATGTGATTAAACGCAATTAGCTCAAATTATTAATGAAGCTTCCACCACTACTAGAAAAAGGGTCATTACGACGGAAAATTTCTGTCAGAATCACCCCAAAATCTGTCGAAAAACCTGTTTCCGACGGAATTCCGTCGTAACCGGTTGTCGGAAAAGCTGTTGTAGGAATTTTGTCTTCTTCCGACGGAAATTCCGTCGGAAACACTTTTCCGACAGAATTTCCAACGGAATTTTCCGTCGAAAGAGGTTTTTCAGCACCAGGAAATTCCGTCGGAAATTTCCGACGGAATTTACAATTCGGTCAGAAATTTCCGACGGAAATTCCGTCGGAAACTGGTTTTAAGAAATTTAAAAAAAATGTCGCGCCACCAGTACGGCACGGCGTATCAACCACCACCAACCACCAAATAACTCCCCACCACCAACCCTTAACATGTCCCGTTACACGACCCACACCATCAAAACCCCTACCCACACAAACTAGCTAAGAAAACCACCTCACCACCCACCTAAAACCACCACTGCCGCCACCACCACCACAAACTGTCATAACCCAAAAATTAAACAAAAAAAATTAAAATCCCAACACAACACCCAGAAACCCGAAAAAATCCCAATCCACCTCACCCTAAAACCGACCCACGTACCCTCCTACCCGACCCAGATCTGACCAAAAACCAAACCACCATGGCACCAAGCCACCACAACCACACCGAACACCCAACAACCGTAAAAAATAAAAATAAAAATAAACTACCGCCACCCCAATCAACCAAAAATATATAAAAAAAAAGAAGTACAAACCTTGAATTTCACCAACAAAACCACGAAAATGGCTCGAATTTGGGTTTTAAAGGTCAAATTCGACCATGAAAACTCTAGATCTAGAGTTTTAATGGTAGAATTTGACATGAAAAACCTTACTTTTGTTCAAAAAATTAATTAGGGCTTCACAAATTAGTGTAAATTTTGGGTTGTTGTTGCCAAAAATTAATTAGGGAGAAGAAAAGGGGGCGAAAAACCAAAAAATTAATTAGAACAAAGGAAAAAGAAAGGGGAAAGGGAGAAGAAAAAGGGGCGAAGAAGAGGAGGAAGGAGAAAGAACAAGAAGGAAGAAGAAGGGGGGGGGGAAGAAGGAGGAAGAAAAAAGGGGCAGAGAAGGAGAGAGAAGGAGAACAGGGAATGAGGGAGGAGAGAGAAATGAAGGGGTAAGGGTAAAGGGGCGGTTTAAATTAGGGTTTCAGATTTTTTTTGTTTTTGTTTTTTTTATTTTTTTTAATTTAAAAAAAAAACCCCAAAATTCCGTCGGAACCATAAATTATTCCGTCGGAAACTTTAATTTCTGACCGAAAAATCCGTCAAAAGTTTCCTACGGAATAAAATCCGTCGGAAAACACTTAATTTCCAACGGATTTTAATTTCCGTCGTAAATTTCCGACGGAAATTCCAAATCCGTCGGAAATTTCCTACGGAAATAAAATCCGTCGGAAATTAAGTGTTTTCCGACGGATTTTCATGTCCGTCGGAATTGACCCTTTTTCTAGTAGTGCACTAAATTCCGCATCCGGCTTAATTAATTCCAATTAATCAAGTTGGTAAACCCAAATTTTGCCCAATAAATTTGCAAGTGCCGGAAAAACTGACGCCTAGGCTCATAAAATAATTAAATGTATAATTAATTAAAACCGCAAAATTGCAAAGTCGCATAGCCCAACGATGCCCAAGTGCCTAGCACCAACAATCCCCGAGGCTTGGTGTACTAGGCACCAAGGCGCGACTGCCATGCGTGGTTGCTGCAAGCACGTGGGAGTGGCTAACAGCATCGCTTGCGTGTTATGTAGGCCACATCAACGTGTTTGCGCACACGCATTGTGGCCTCAATGGCCCTAGGCGCGTGAGGTTGTGCTGCCTACTGCCGCACACCGCAGTACCCCACACACCACACCACCTTCGCACCAAGCATGCACACAGCACCCGCACATACGCACCAACAGCGTACCAACGACGCAACATCCCACATCCTCGGCAGCCACATGTGGGCTGCACAAGCAGCCCAGCTAGCCGATAGAGATGCTTGGGGTTTCATGCCTCGTTTTGCGTGCTTGCGCCTCGGGATTATTCCCAATTTTGTGTGATACAAATAATTTTTGTTATCATGAATGGCTCATGCATTTTACAAAGTAAAACAAGCAATACAATAAAAGGGGAGGCCTCAGCTTCCCTCACCTTGCTATCAAGAAGGGTCGTAGCAAGGGGAGGGCAGCTGGGGTGGCTGCCCTGGGCCCCTTGTTAAAAATCCCATCTTCAATACAATACAAGGCCCCAAAAAAATATACTTTGTACTAAATAATACTACGTATATACACATTTGAAAAAAAAAGAGAAAGAAAGCAACAAGTGTGTACTATACAACACTAAAATAGTACTGTAGAATTCCAAAATATCAAATGGCATTTTTGGTCAACGTATTTCTTCCCTAATTTTTTGCCCAAATTATTCACTTTACTAAGTGAATTTGATTAACAAAAAAAAATGTCATTAATTTTAATTGTACCCCCATTTTTGGTAATTTTATTTTTTAAAATGTATCTCATTACAATTTTCAGCTAGTCAAATACCGTCTCTTTCGCGATTCAATTGAAGATGAAAACTATAATAAACGGTCCTTTTAATCTTCAATTTTCAACAGGAATTTATCAAATTATATATAATTCTCTTTGCATACCCTACTTTTTGTTTTTTTTTTAACGGTGCATACACGACTTTATTCATCAAGATCTCTTCTTTGTATTAAATTATATTTTTCTTAATCTGTATAACTACTTTCATTCAAATATTACAAAATAATCTAATTGATTGGTTGGATACTTGGTTTGAATGGTTCGGCTGGTGTAATTACTTCAACGAGAGTTACGGAAATGTAATTTCAATGTTTTATGAAATTTGATGTTTTTAAAGATTATTTATAATAATACATGTATTTTCATTTTGCATACCCAATTTTTTAAAATTTTATATAATATATGTGAATTAGGACCCCGATTTATGATTTTGCCCCAGGTCACCGAAATCTCAGAAAGGGGCCTGAGCAAAATGAAAATAAAACAAGTCTAACTTAAATAATTTCAATTTTTAGTGCACAAAAAATTAATTCAAGAACCATTCTTTAAATAATTTTTGCTCAACTTGATGCTACAAAAATGAGGGCTATACTCACAATTAATTGAACCAAACTTAAATTAATAATGAGATTTGACAAAATAAAAGGAGTTGGAAATATGAACATAATCATCCAATGAAAAATTTTCCAACACTAACTTGTGTAAACTTGAAAAATTACATCTTCCACTATGAAAAGTAATCAAATTTCAATCACAAGTTTCGAACTTTTAAGACTTTAATCAACTCAAAATGATTAAATCAAAATTAGTTCAATATGGAATTTAGAAAGTCAAGATTCAACCAAATAAACAATTAAAGATTAGATCTTTAATATTTTAGAGCATCAAAAATGCATTTTCACAACAAACATTCACACTCAAAGCAATAATTTTGCAAAAATGTGAAATTGCAAGTTTATGTGAAAAAAGAGCCACCAAATTAATTAAGCACCTATTATAACTTTATAATCATGCTTAATGAGGCTTTAGATTAATGTTGTAACCACACACATAATCTAACATTAACATGCCATAACTAATCAAGGTTTAAAACTTTAAAAAATTTCGTCAAAAACGAAAAACCCCTCGAAAAACATGTTTCTAGGTGGATTTTGGCTCCTGGAGCACCCTCGAAGTCTGATTTAAAACATCGATTCCACCCAAAATTCACTACTTTTGAGTTGAAATATGGGTTCTTTAGCCAAAATTAGGATAATAAAAACGAGATTAAAACTAATTAAAAACGAGCTTCTAATCTAATTAGAAAGCAAAACAGAAATTTAACTCCATTTAAATCACCTTAAGTAATTATTAGTTACAATAATTAAATGAGCCCGACTCTGATACCACTTTTGGGTTTCATAATGTCCAACATCACGCGAAATAAAAATCTGCCCATGATCCGCACGCAAATCAATGTAACTAAACATGCATATTAATAATCACATAATTGATTAATAACCAAAGAGGGAGAAAGAGGAAAAGACGATAATACCCTTGATGTGTGCTTCGCTCTTTCTTAGAGCTCGTACTTAAAAGTGCAGAGCCCCGCAATTCCCAAGCCTCCAATGACTCTAACCCTCGAGACTCGGCCCGAACGACCCCTACCCCGAAGCTTAGTCGGGGCTAGAACAAAAAGGTACTTAGAGTATTAGAACCAAAGTGTTCTCGCTTTTGGAGATCCTTTCAAGTTCACAACTCAAGTGATTTTCCCAATACCCCATGATGGGTATTTATAGGAATCCCCTCAAAAATTCCCATCTCTAATCAACGTGGGAGAATTGATAAAAGACATAATTCAATTTAATTTTAAATCTAAAATTAAATTAAAATGCAAATTAATCAACAAACAACAAGTGTCAAGTGGAGATCAAGGGGTTAGGTGAGGACCACAAAGGGGGACCACCCTCCCCTTGCTCCCCAAGCAAACCCACACAAACCGGCTTCTAACACCCGCGGCCAATCACAACGCGCCAGCTGGTATGGCCAACCTTGGGCGCCAAGGATGCCTTTGCTGGCGGCCTGGCCCTTTGGCTGGGCCTGTCAACTCGTCGCGCCAACATACTCGACCCAACGCTCTGCGCGTGCTTGCAAGCCACTGGTCGAGTACTGCTAGCAGCAGCTAGAGAGGCCCAGCATGCTTTGCTAGCTACTCACATGCTAGCTTGCTGGCACGTTAGCTATACTGCCATGCTACGCTAGCTGCTGCTAGCTTGCGATGCTTGGCATGCACATGCTGCTAGCACAGCTCGGCATGGTGCGACTGCCCAGCTAGCATGTGAATGCTTGCGGCTGGGCTTGCGGTCATGCCTTGCATGCTAGCAGCTTTGGGTAGCAATATTACCCTTTGGCCCTCGGATTGCTCGGGGCATTCCGAGGCTAGGGGTATATTTGTAACTTGTTTGTTTGATTCTCGTCTCGACGATTTCTAAATTCGACTTGACCTCCGACGCTCGGTTCCAACGCAGCTCAAAATTCGACGAATATGTTCGTAATACTCTAATGACTCATTTAATCCTTCGGATGAATTCGTCCTTTCGGTTCGGTTACTCGATTAGGTGTAGGATTGTTCAAATCGGGTATCCGGATGTTCGGGTACCCAAATTCTCGAGTACCTGGATCTTTAGGTAGTTGATAAGTCGGCCCGTGTCCGGGTACCCGAATTATCCGGGACGGGACACGGGTACCCAGATTTTTTTAAATTATCTATTTAAAAATAAGTTTGTACCTAAAATCTTTTTTATTTGGCAAGTTGTACGTTGTGTTGTTTTCATTTTAATAAGGAAAATTTGCAAATTACAGCCATTTAAAGTGCGTATTTTGCAAATTGCAGTCATTTAAAGAAAAATTGCAAATTGCAGCACAAAAGTTTGTACAAATTGTAAATTGCAGCCCGATTCAACTTTTTCATCGGTTTACAAGTCGAAAAATCTTCGATTAAGGTTTTAGGGCCATTTTAGCCCTTAAGAATCCGAATTGAGCTCAAAATTAGCAAAAAAATAACACAAGTGCCTCGTTTTGCGTAACAAAAATGCATCGATTTGTGGGAAACTGTAAAAATGAGACACTTATGTTATTTTTTTTGCTAATTCCGAAAACATTTCGGGCCCCTAATGGCTAAAATGACCCCTAAAACCTTAACCAATGATTTTTTGACATATAAACCGATAAAAAAGTTAAATCGGACTGCAAGTTACAATTTATACGAACTTTTGGGCTGCAATTTGTAAAAAAAAAAATTTAATGGCTGTAATTTACAAAATACGAACTTTAAATGGCTGCAATTTGCAAATTTTTCTTTTAATAAACCTGCTGTGTTTTTAATAAAAAATATATATTTGTCGAATTTAAAATAAAAAAAAATTATTGTATTTTTTTAATAAAGACAACCTCTTGTTGTAGGCCTGGATATAGCCTGCAAAATACCTGTAATGTTTTTTTTTAAATTTGATGACATACTAATTAATAACTTAAAGTTTTAAACTAAGAATCAAAGTAGGACGGGAATACAAAGTTTTTAAGTCTTTAGTTACAACTTCAAAACATACAAAGCACAAATAATGGCACTAAGTCACACAACAAACAAAATGGTAAGGGATCGATTCATTCACTTGTGAGATCCGATATTTCAATTGTCTCTTCAATAACACTCGTCGGTTGTTCCAAAACCAAGCCAAATCATTCCTACAAAAACATAAATAATGCAATAAAATAATTAAATATCACATATAACAGAATTCCACACACAAAAACTGAATAATATAAACTAAATACGTAGTAATAAAAACAGAATATAAAAAATTCAAATAGTTTAAAAAATAAACAGAATAAATAAAAACAGAATAAAAAAAACAAAAACAAAATTATAGGAAGTAAACGAAAACAGAAACTTCAAAAAAAAAAAAAAAAAAAGCGAAAATAGGAACTTCAAAAGAAAAAGCAAAAACAGGAACTTAAAAATAAAAGTCAAACAAAAACAAATTAGTTACAATTAGGAAAAATTGAATTTTGGTACCTCGAAAATAGGGGGTTTTGAATTTTGGTACCCGTTTAAAACTTTATTTTAAATTGGTACCTCCAAAGACACATAACTGTAGCTTTCAGTACCTCCGTCCAACTTTTGTTAAGTTTTCCGTTAGTGGGGCCTATTATCTAATTATTTAATAATTTAATTTATTAAAAAAAAAACTTTTTATAAAAAAAATAACTTAAAAATAATAATTAAAAAAAACACCAGTACTGCCACCCTACCCCTATGTCGACTTCCGGCTGTTGGTGGCCGAATTCCCCGGGTACCGGCGCCGGCCACCACACCCCCTCCCTTTCCCTCCTCCAATCTTAACCATAAGGGCTCAGAACCTCTGCTATCCCCTTCCCTGAAACCCTAGCACAACCACCACCTTCCCTCTCTCCCTCGTGCCTGGTCGCGGCGGCAGCTGCTGTGGCTGGGCTTCGTGCCTAGTCGCGGCAGCAGCTGCTGTGGCTGAGCTTCGTTCCTGGTCGCGGCGCAGATGTTGTGACTGGGCTTCATGCCTCACCGCGGTGGCAACTGCTGTGGCTGGGCTTTGTGCCTGGCCGCAGCGGCAGCTGTTGTGGCTGGGCTTCGTGCCTGGCCGCAGTGGCAGCTGTTGTGGCTAGGCTTTGTTCCTGGCCGCGCCAGCAACTGCTGTGGCTGGGCTTTGGCCTGGCCGCGGCGTTAGACTGTTGTAGCTTGGTGGTTGCCGGCAGTCGGTATAAGGAGGGAGGCTGGAAGTGTAGTGGTTGAGGAGGAAGAGGGGGTGGGTGGAAGGTGGCATGACCATGGTTGGGCCCCACTAACGAAAAACTTAACAAAAGTTGGATAGAGGTACTGAAAGCTACAGTTATGTGTCTTTGGAGGTACCAATTTAAAGTAAAGTTTTAAACGGGACCAAAATTCAAGACCCCCTATTTTCAAGGTACCAAAATTCAATTTTTCCTTACAATTACAGGAAGTAAAAAAAATCAACAACCCATGCAAATTTCGCATTAGGACGAAAAATAGGAAGTTTTCAAAAAATCAAACGAACATAAAATCAACTCAAATTAGTTTCATACTACAATCAACAACTCATTCACAATCAATATTCAATTACCCATGAAAAAATGCAAATACCCATCCATAATCAGCAACACAACAAATCATAATGAACAAAAATTACAACAAACTAACCTGAGGTGGTAAGAAGATAGAGTGAACTGAAGAAAATGAGGACCACGAAATGATTTGGATCTACCAATTGATATTAAAGAAAATAATTAGATTCATAGATACTAAAATAAATACCATGAAAAATACTACAAAAATACCACGAAAATACTACAAATTAAACTAACCTGAGATCAAGTGAACTGTGAGGATGAATCGTTTGAATGAAAGCTTGAGGAATTGAGTGAGGTGGTTTTTTGAGATAGGAGATGCGGCGCAAGAGAGAGTTCCGACAGAAGACGGTGTTCTATTTTATTGGGAGTGAGAAAAATAAAACCCTAGATCTAAGTGGGCTGGGCTAGGTAAGAGAGTAACGAATTTTTTTATTTATTTTTTACCAGGTATTTGGGTACTCGAGATAAGCACAGTGTGGCCCATGTCCCGTCCCACGAAATTTCTATTTTAGCGAGACGGGTATGACATTTTAGATGTCTACAATAAGTCATGCATGTGTTTTGGTAACATAATCAAGCTTTTCCTTAAATATCTCATATGATAACTAGTGTATTGTTTTATAGATCTATCTTTTTTTTTGGTAAATAGAGATTGTATTACCAAAGAATAAGGAGTTACAACTTACAAAAGAAGCAGCAACAAACAAACACCAAAACACCACAAGACCAATCAAGTTCAACCACCTTCTAGAAAGGTTTCTAAACTAAACCATGAACAGCTACTTGACTCAAGCAACTAGCCACCTTTTAAGAAGCCAGGACAAGACAATAAAGCCTAAAGCAAATACAGTAAGTGTCTATCACTACTATTACATCTACAAGGTACTAAGAAAATTATATCTCTGAATAGAGCAGTAATAGGCTTGCAACTTCCTGTGAACATCATATAAATTCTCTAAAGCCAAATATTATAGAGACATTCAACAAAACACATAGCAGCAATTTTGTTTCTTATAGTAGAATTTTTGCAGCATTTTGAAATCCATTGTTGTTCTTCAGAGAAGCCAAAGATATGTCTAGAGAAACCAAGAGTCTGCAGCACAACTGACTAGAACTCTTTAGAATACTTACAATAAAAAAAAATAGGTGGTCAACAGTTTCATCATTATCAGAGTAAAGAAAGTACCCAGGATCACAAGAGATTTGTTTGGATAGAAGCCTATCCTTAGTAACCAACATGTTTAACAATGCTAACCAGGTAATAAAGACACTATTTGGGGAAGCCTGGTTATTGCAAATAATTCTCTTCCAAGACATTCTAGGACCTTGAGGCTGAATAATACTGTAGAGCTTCCTGATCTTCATTTTGCCATTTACACTAATACTAGCCCAACCACCAATATCATTCACCATGTCTCTGCAAGAAAGGATCTTCTTTAGGATCCATGAATATTTCTATGGAATAGAAGCAGTCGACATGTCTTTGTTAGAAAAATAGTAAATATGCACCCATTTGACCCATAGATTATCAAATTTGTGAGCCAAGTCCCAAAGAATCTTAATAATATTTGCCTTATTCCAGTCCTCAAGAGAGGTGACATTCCATCCTCCACAAGACTTAGGCAAACACAAGAACTTCCAGGCAATAAAAGTCTTTTTTAGGAAATATCCAAAATATTTACCGCCACCGTGATAAAGTCTAAGGATATTTTTTAAAGACACATAGCGGAAGACTCAAATAAAAACCAACTTTTAAAATAAAACTTGAGTTCACAACCTCACAACAAAGTAGTATTAAATAGTTCAGAAGTTGGAACCAATTCAAAAGATGGCCCTTTTAAAATCCAACTTAAAAATAAACACGTCAATGTTAGTCCATAATCAATCCCATAAATCTAAACATAAACTAGGAAAGCATAACAAGTAACTTTCCGCACTAATTCCCATCATGCTCTTCATGCTTCAAGTACCTGTCACTTCCCCTTTATTTCAACCCTCTACTCACCATATAAATAAGTCATAGTAGGACCAACCAAAGATAAGCCAAACACAAACACAAGAGTACGAATCAACAAAAGTTGAGTACATATGCACCATAATAACATGAACATCCTATCATCAATAGAAATAATTAAAACATGCTTGTCATTCAATCACAAGTTAACTTACCTTTGACTCATAACTAATAATATTAATTATTATTAATAGCTTTGAATTACGCATCGAAGGAGTTTCCTTGTCTTAAATATCCCTTAAAATAATAAGGGACCCCTCACTTAGGAGCTAACCAAACGAATACCAACTAGTGTGACCTTGTGACGGAATTCCAGCGCATACTAATGAACAAAGAAAGTACAACGTCCCCATAACTCCCCCCATATGTTCATACTCAAGGTATATACATTCCAAGAGTTTTGGTGCGAATCCTCTTACACTTTACGTGATTTACCAGTTTAACATGTGAAGACTCCAACCAATCAATCAAGAATAATCATAACAACATTCACACACACACACTTCCAATTCATTCTTGAATTAATTAGTGAGCACATACTATTTATTTTAATTAAGATTTCTTGTCTAGTTTTGTGCACAAAATTGCATGATTACTACCTTGGTGCATAGAATGCGCTAATTAACTTCCTTGACTCAATCTCAACTTACTTGAGCGAGTAAATATATAAAATAACTACTTGACTCAATACCAGTAATAAATGGGTGAGAATTAAATTCATGAATCATGCTCAATAATTCTAATCATAGCTCTTTAAAACATACATAAGTATTGCTTATTAATTTCATGCTTTCTTGATACTTGAAAATAAAACATACTTTCATGATTCGTACATATTCAACTTGTATCATGCTTCAAATAACATATTCACATACTTGCATAATAAATCATGTTCATTCAACATCGATTCCAAGCATATAATCAACCAAACATGCTACTAAACCATCACTTTAACCAAACATGATACTACGCATATACAAATATTTTTGCGCACGTATATATGTATCTTGAATATTGCCTAAACTCGACACACTCACTAGAAATCACCTAGTGTAGACACCCAAATGTGTCTCCCCAAAACCAAACCCAGTTATGAGTATCTTTCACGTCATTTGATTATCGAACGAAGTGAAAGTGTGAAAAGTCTAGTGATGCGGTTGTTTTTATTTAAAACCTTCTTTCTATTTTTAAAAATGTACTCTATTTATTAAAATAGCCAGTCCAATTTAGTTTGGTCCATGATAAAGGTCCAATAATAGTGTAGTTGGATTGGGCTCAAAAAGAGCTTTCCAACGATATATTATAAGCCCAATTCCGATGAATAATGAGGAAGTTATGGCCAAAATACTAAGTTGGGCCCGAAATGATTTCTATATGCGGCCCAATGATCTAGAGGAGGGCCTATTATTAATTATTATTCCTAAAGTTACTAGAATTGACTTTAGTCTTCTATAATAATCTAGAAGGTCCTTTTAAATTCTAATGGAATTAGGATTGATAATTATATTTTAAAGAGTTTTATTTGGGATAAAGTAAGTGTTTTTTGATAAATTTGATCTTAAAATTGTTTTACGCGGATTCCAATTACTTAATTATATTAGGAAAAGGATTCCGCACAAAGCGCGTCTTATCTTTTTATTAGCGCCAAACGACAGAGTTTGTCGCCAGACGAAGAAGTTTGTCGCCAGACGACAGAGTTGTCGCATGGCGCTAATGTCTGTCGCATGGCGCTAATCCTGTCGCCTGGCGCTGATGTCTGTCGCCTGGTGACAGATGCCAGTTTTATTCCGTATAGAATTTGAAGTATTTTCTATCGTTTTCGGACTATTTTTCTATAAATAGGGTCCTTGACCCCCATTTTCAAATCACCAACAATTCACAATCAACAATCGTCATCTAATTCTATTCTTCTCTCTCTTAAGCTAAGAGATTTTCTTTCTCTCTATTTCTAAGCCTACCCTTTTTACAAAATTCCGCATTCACAAGTTCTTGACACACCTAGCCAAGTTCGAATTTGCCTTTGCCCTAGACGTGAAATGTTGATAATTTCTGAGGGTTTGGTCCCAAATCCCTATTTCAATTATTTTATTTAATTATTCGATTTAATATTTTCTTTGAAGTTACTAACGTGTATATTTTGTTATTAGAAAGAGATACGAGGCAACAAAGTATGTAATCTAATCATTTATTTATTGTTCTTTTGATATAAAAAGCATGTTTATATTATTTTAATTTTTAATATCATGTTAGGAATCTTAGGATGCTTTATGTGCTTTCTAGTATCATGTTTAGGGTGTTTCCTATTCTTTCTAATATCATGTTAATATCATGTTAGGGATAAAGCTTTGATCTTTAATGTTCAGTGACATGCTAGGATTTGTTATTAATCATGTTAGTATCATTCCTAAGATCTTGCTATTATTATTAAGCTTTATAATTATTATGATGATGATTGTTTTATCATGTTGCTTAATATATATTGTTTTTATTGCTTGATCACCCTTTTTATGCATGTTTAAAGGGAGTTTGTACTTGTAATCACGCTTAATAAGATAATTAATAATCTTGTTTAGGCTAATATGATTTTAATTCAAGTGATCGCCAGTAATAGTTTTGTCTGTGCATTAATATCAAACCAACATAGATTAAACAGGTTTAGGGTTAACCTATTGATTGCATGTTAGTCAGAAAGCGCACATGAATATGAGAAGAATAAAGTAGAAGCCTATTTTAGGGCGAGTTCTTTCTCTTTTAGATTGGATTCGTACCTTCATCCCCGAATATCCAGTCATGGTTCCATACCACTATGGAGTTAGCGATCTCATGGATCGTGAAGGGGTGTAACCTTCACCCTGTGAACGGTTTACAAGTTCCTAAAACTTGTTGGCGACTCTTCTACTCTAGCTTTCTTCTCTTTGGACGCCACTATACTAAAGTGTATGATCACGGTGGGATTCAAGTTTTGGGATGGCTTGAAATATTCCCTACACCTAGCTCGAAGCTTTCTACAAATAAAATACATAACTATATTTAATCCACTATTCTCACAAATTTCCAGCAACTATAATACTCTTTAAACCTTACTAATATTCAACCCAATGTAATGACATAAAAGCCCTAAAACATTTTCTTTTAGTGGGTACCTTAAATCCTTTCAAATAAAAAGACTTAGTTTTTATGACTTAAATAAAATTCTACCATACTTATTTAATATAAAACACCACTTTTAGACTAGGAAATAATATTTATATCATTAAAACCTTTTTCCCTTTTATGGGTAATCAAACCCTAACTCAATAATTAAAAAGTAGTGTGTATAATTAAATTACATCTGTACATTGAGGGCTTTAAACTCATTAAAACATGTTTAAATCATGAATTAATCAATAACAACAACCTAACATCAAACCCTAACCAATTACATAAAATCCCCAATTTCTAGGAATCATAATTTAGGATTTTTGATTAAATAAAAATCTGAAATTTATGAGAATAATTTAACATTTTAATCCCAAATCAATACCAAAATATAATTAAAATCATGCTTTGAAAACAATAAATCAATAGAATTAATTTAATTAGGAAGAGAAAGAGTTTTTTTTTTATAACTACCAAAATCGAAAAGAAGAAGGGGAGAGAAGGGAGCACGGTGGCCAGCGGTTGTCGCCGGTGCTTCTGCTGATCGCCGGTAGTTGGTGGTGGCGCTGGTGGTCACCGGTTGGAGAGAAAAGAGGAGAGAGAGATGCGTGGGAAAGAGAGAGAAAAAGGAGAGGAAAAATAAAGAGAGAACTTTTGAAGTTTTTGTGAAATCTGACAATAATGATTCTTGAGTGGAAATTTTTTGAGGTTTTAAAGTATTTATACTCCTCTTTTAAAACAAAAACTAATAATTACAAAACTGCCATTATTAATCGGGATTTTCACCATATGCCCCTAATTTTTTTGTTTATTCAACATATACCCCTGAACTTTTTTAAATTCATCATATACCCCTGAGTTTTCACTAAAATACATCATATACCCTTGATGACTAATGATTGTTAATATTGTTAATCATTAGAGTTAATTATGAAAGGAAACCACTCTAAATACATTCCCCTACCCCTTGAAACCACCCACATTCCTTTTTCCCACCCCCAAAACCATCTTAAATTTCCTTTTCTCATCCTAAAAATCAATCATACGATATGGTTATCGAGATTTTGAGAGATTTGGAGTGGTTTCGGAGGCTGGAAAAAGGAGATGGGTGATTTTGGGATGAGAGGGAGAGATCTAAGGTAGTTTCAAAGTTTAATTAACCAAATTCCACTCATCTTATTTTCATTAGGGGTATATAGTGAATTTTTGTAACAAATTAGGGGTATATGGTGAATTTGAAAATTTTCATAGGTATATGGTGAATAAACAAAAAACTCACAGGTATGTGGTGTAAAAACCGTTATTAAATCCTACTTCTCCTTAACTTTTCCTTTAGGGGCCAACTTATTAGGCTCTAAAGTTTCCTTAATTTCCCAATAGGTTGGTCAAATCATTTAAACAAGATTGACCCAATTCAAAATATTTTTATTGCCTCAATTCATGACTCGTCACTAGGTGAAAAAAGACCTTTGGCAGTGGTTCAAACCCGGTCTAAGGCACCAGTTTGAACCGCTGCCTATGTGGGGGGTGCCAAATACCATCTTTTTAGCACCGGTGCCATAGGTTCAAATAGGCATCGGTTAACCGGTGCCATATTCTCGATTAGGCACCGGTTAACCGGTGTCTTTAACTGTTGCCCGCCAATTTTTTTTGGTGGTAATGCTATTTTAGGCACCAGTTGGTGCCTAACCGATGCCTATTCAACAAATATTTTTTTTTTTTTTTTTCCAATTTTCGTGCAATAATATTCTAAAAAAAACCTGTTTCCCGCAATAATAATAACCTGTAATTCCAGCAATTATATTAAATATAATAATTAATAATATTATTATTATAATAATTAATAATAATATTATTAATTATTACAATAAGATACAAAAATAATATTAAAAACAAGAATTCAATTATATATATAGATATAAATATTCCCAAACGCAATACAAAAAAAAAAAAAAAAGTTGCTTACATATACAAATAATAGTAAGTAAATATATAATGAATAATAAGTAATATAGTTCAAAAGTTAACATAAATAATTTACAATTACAATGTCATTTACATGTTGAAGGTGATAAAAGACGCCAACATGTCATGAACTTCATTAAGCTCCTTGATTGTCAACGGACCATCCTTTTGGACCTTGCAAAACTTGAAATACAAAAACATTATGTTAAAATTAATTAATTAGGCAAAACAACATGTATTTTATCAAATATTACCTATATGACTTCTATGTAGCCCATTTCCTACATTACTTATCAAATGAAATATTTCTTTCTCATAACATGTCAATGTTGGGTAGTTGTATGTGTGTAATCCCTAAAATTGTATAGGAGAGCATTTTATTAAGGTTTATGACACTTTTTACTCAAAATGGCCCGAATATGGCCTATATGACTTTACTTTGCCCATTTCCTACATTTCTTATTAAATGAACTTTATTTATCTCATAACATGTCAATATTATCTAGTTATAGGTGTATAAGGAAAGAAATCACATCAAAAGAGCATATTAACACAAAATGGCCCTAATATTGCCCATATGACTTCTATTCATCCCATTTTCTACCTTTCTTGTCAAATGGCCTTTTTGTTTCTCATAACGTGTCATTTTTGGGTAATATTAGGTGTCTAAGGCTAGAAATCACATCAATATAGAATTTCAATAAGTTTAACAACACATTTTACTCAACATGGCCCAAATAGGGCCTATATGACTTCTATGTAGCCCATTTTCTACATTACTTATCAAATGAACTATTTCTTTCTCATAACATGTCAATGTTGGGTAGTTGTATATGTGTAAGCCCTAAAATTGTATAGGAGAGCATTTTATTAAGGTTTATGACGCTTTTTACTCAAAATGGCCCGAATATGGCTTATATGACTTTACTTTGCCCATTTCCTACATTTCTTATTAAATGAACTTTATTTATCACATAACATGTCAATATTATCTAGTTATAGGTGTATAAGGAAAGAAATCACATCAAAAGAGCATATTAACACAAAATGGCCCTAATATGGCCCATATGACTTCTATTAAGCCCATTTTCTACCTTTCTTGTGAAATAGCCTTTTTGTTTCTCATAACATGCCATTGTTGGGTAATATTAGGTGTCTAAGGCTAGAAATCACATCAATATATCATTTTAATAAGTTTTAGGACTTACCTCATCAAGCTGTTGAGTGTCCGTACAATGAGTCACAATGTCAAGCATGAATCTCATCACATACAAAGCACAATCAAGTCCATTCTCTTGTTGTGCGCACTAGCATATGACAAACAAATCACATTAGTGAAACATGCAAAGGAAATGAGCAAATATTTACTAACATAGATTTTGAAGGTAATCACAATATCATGTAAATTACCAACGGTGACTTCCATGTTGTACCCTTTGGAGCACGACAATGTAGCTTCTTCATAACACTGTAGTAAAAAAAAAAAGTACATTCAAATTTTATTAGTCGTATGATTACTAAATTAGTTATTATTAGCAATAATCATCACTAGGTTTCTATATATATTTACTTTTGCAATATAGACTTCACGAGCCACTTCTCCGATGATAGAGCTGAATCAAGGTGATAAATTGTGTTAGTGGAATTACAAATCACCATGAGGCTCCAATGCTCCCTACATAAGTTCACAATAGACAAGCAAATTAATATTTAGGAGTCAACATATAATGAGGCCAAATCGATTGAATTTGACATGGTTAGACTCACTCTCTATAACATGGGGCGAATATGAACTTGTCTCCCGCACGCGCTGATTCCCTGATACTCTGTTCAACATAGTACAACACGTCATGGGGGTTGCCTATGATTCTAGTAGTGGATAACTGCTCGGGGCATAACCACCCAACTTTACAAGGAGAATCAAATACAAGTACAAAACGTGAATTTACCATTTATATAGTGAAAAAATGCATGTTTCCAAAGGGTCCTTATCACTCCAACCTAACCCATCCTTGAATGTCTACTATCACTAGTGAATGTATGTCAACTTTCCAATTTTAAGGAAAATCCGGCAGCATTTCCCCCTAGTTCTCCAAGTACACGATGTAGATAAATAATTACCCGCCACATATGTACCCAGAGAACATAGTGAGGAAATGGTAATCCAAGATGTTCCTTAAATCGAAAAGAAAACATACATTCACCACCTAAGTGAGAGTACACATTCAAGAACAGTCCCAACCGGGGACTATTCAAGACTTTCTCCTAACGAGAAAGCCTTGAACGGGTATCTAGGCATATGATGATGCAAGTATTCTATATATTGTTGTATTTATTTGCAATTAAACAATACACAAGTTGCAATTTCATGAATAAACTTTTATTAAATGGATAAATAGAAAGAAATATAGCTAAGTAAAGTTTATAAGTCATACCAATATAGCAACTACCCACTTGAGCTCAATATGTAGTCCTCAAGCTAAAAAAACTCGTGCTTCAATTCACAAATCTATTAAAAAAAAACATTAAACAAAAATTAGGTTAAATATTAGGTATGTACTATTTCTTTCTCATAAAATGTCAATTCACTAATTTATTTATAAGCTAAAACACATCATTCATCGAACTAACAAGTGCTAAACAATGTATTCACTACTTTAATTCATCTAATTTATTCAAAATTAACTAACAAGGTTACTAATCTCTAATTTTTTTCAAAATTACCCATCAAAACAACTTAAAAGTAACCATTCACCCTTTCCAAAATTCATCTACTTTAGTAACAAGCAAGGTTACTAATCTCAAATTTATTCAAATATACCCATCAAAACAACTTAATATTAACCATTTAAACATTCTAAAATTCAACTAATTTAATAACAAAGTTCACTAATCTCTAACTTATTCAAAATAATCCATCAAAACAACTTCAAATTAACCATTAAAAGTAACATACCAAATTTCACCTATTTAAGTACCAAGATTAATACATATTCTATAATTATTTCAAAATTATCCACCAAAAAAACATTAAATTAACCATTAAAACATAATAAAATCCAACTAATTGAGTTTCAAACTTGACTAATTTGTAATAATTTCACAATTTCCCAATAAAAAAAACCAAAAATTGCTTAAAATTGAAGTAAAATTATATTTAAACCTAAATTTTAATTTGCTTAAAAATTCTTCAACAAGCAAAAGAAATTAATAAAAGTACATAATTGATAAAATAATTGTGAATAAAGAAAAAAAATTATACCTAGAACAGTCGTGGAAGGTGGTGCAGCCGTGGAAGGTGGTGCGGTGGAAGGTGTCGCGGCGGCGACGTTCAGGGCTGCGGCGCGGCATCTTCAAACAGCCCCAGAGGACACGAGCAAAGAAGAGAAGAGGAGAAGAGAAGAGGAGAACAGCAGAGCGAGGATGGAGGCTTGGTCCGGAGGCGCGTCTTCTTCAATTCGAACAGCAGAGATGGAGGGAAAAGGAGGGGACGGAGGCTAGGTTCGGGTTTTCTGGTGGTGTTCAAGGTGGCAGCAGTGGTGGAGGGAAAAGGAGGGGACGTAGGCTAGGTTTGGGTTTTTCTGTTTGAGTCGAATGAAACAGTGAAAGAATTGTTAAGGAAAGGAGGAAGAAAGAAGGGGGAAGAAAGGAGAGAAAAGGACCGCGTTTTTTTTTTAAAAAAAAAACCACCGGTTCACTAAGGCACCGGTTCAAACCGGTGCTTTTTATTTTTTTGGCACCGGTTTGAGTTGAACCAGTGCCTTTTATCAATGTATAAATCCCGCCCAATTTTGGGCCAGTTTTTGGCACCGGTTTGGCTTGAACCGGTGCCATTAGGGGGTTGCCTTTTTGTATTTTTCTACTAGTGCGTTTAATTTTATACACACTTACATATTATTTTAAATAATTAATTTCTTTTAATATTAAGGGATAGCTCAAGTGGTTAGAGTTTCCCTCTCGATTCCAGGAGGTCTTGGGATCGATTCTCACCCCGCCCTTGTGGCTCTCTAAACACAAAAAAAAATTCTTTTAAAATGAAACGAATCATTTTAATAAATAAAATAAATAATTATATATAAAAAAATATTATAAAAATACGGAGTATTACAAATTCTTAGCAACCCAAGTATCAATTCTAGTGGCTACCCTTTCAACAAGGGGCCTACATTGAGAAATTATAAGCTTCTTAGAGGAGAGGGGAACCCTAAGGTATCTAAAGGGTAGAGAGCCACTAGTCATTCCTAGCACCTTCTATAAAACTGATTGGTCATGTTCAGATATGCCACCAAATTAAAATACGCATTAATTTTGTCAAGTTTAGCAAACAACCCAGGGGTTGTAGAATTTTTTCGGAAATCCTGAAAAAAGAAGCTTGACAGAAACCAAGTCAGCTCTAGCATAATAACAAGTCATTAGCAAACATCAAATGAGTAATCCAAGGTTTTTCACATCTAGGGTAAAAGTTGAAGTCTGGATTACTAGTCATTTTCTATAACACCTAGACAAATACTCCTTATAGATAGCAAAAAGGAAAAGGGACATAGAGTCACCTAGCCTTATCCCTTTCTTAGCCTGAAAGGAACAGTGGTTGTAGGGAATAATTTCAAGCCTTTAAAATCCCACTAGCTTGAACCCCACTGTGATCATACACTAAAGTACGGTGGCGTCCAAAAGGGAAGAAGATAGAGCAAAAGAGTCGCCAACAAGTTTTTAAGGAACTTGTAAACCGTTCACAGGATGAAGGTTACACCCCTTAACGATCCAAGAGATCGTCAACTCCATAAGGTCATGAACCAAATAAGGGTTTGGGGATGAAGGTACAAATCCAACCTAAAAGAGATTGAACCTGCCCTAATAGTAGGCCTCTACTTTATTATGCTCGTATTCATGTGCGCTTTCTAATTAACATACAATCAATAGGATTAACCTAAACCTGTTTATCTATGTTGGTTGAATTTAATGCACAAATAAACTATTATTGGCGATCACTTGAATTATAATCAAAGTTAACCTAACAAGATTATTAATTATCTTATTAAGCGCGATTACAAGTACCAAAATTCCCTTTAAACATGCAATAAAGGTGTGATCAAGCAATAACAAAAAATAAGCATCAAGCAACAATAATTATCATAACAATAATTATAATCGTTATCAAAATAATAATAATAATAATAATAATAATAATAATAATAATAATAATATAATCATCATAAATTATAACAATTATAATCATAATCATGTTCATGTTAATATTAAAGTATAATCAAAGCAAGATCCTAGGCATGATACTAACAAGATTAATAACAAACCCTAGCATGTCACTAAGCAATAAAAATCAAATCTTTAACCCTAACATGATACTAACATGAATAAATATTAGGAAGAACATAGGAAGCATCGTAACAATCATATATATTTGATATTATAACCTTTTCCCTAAACACGATACTAGGAATATCATAATAACAGTATAAACATGATTTCTACATCATAATATCAATTAATCAATTAAAGTACTTACTTTGATGCCTCGTACCTCTTTCTAATAATAAAATACACACGTTAGAAACTTCAAGGAAAATAATAAGTCAAAGCAATTAAATCAAATAATTGAAAGAGAGATTTGGGACCAAACCCTCAGAAATTAAAACCTTTCACGTCTAAGGCGAAGGCAACTTCGAATATGGCTAGGTGTTTCTTGATCTTGTGAATGTGGAATTTTGTATGAAAACAAAGTAAGAAAGAATTGAATGTTTTTAAGAGATGAATGAATTAGAGAATGCTAAAGAATTAATGAATGAGGATGAAAACTAATTGTTGATGATTCTTGATTGTAGGTGAATGAAAACAGAGTTTTTGATACGATATTTATAGAGAAAATCAGCCAAAAAAGATAATTTAACAAAACAGAGTCTGACGTTCAGGAAACAGAGCTGGCGCCAACCCTGGCTAGCTGGCGCCAGGCGCCAGTGGCTAGCGCCTGGCGCCAAGCCTGGTTCCAGGCGCCAAGGCCTGGGGTTGGACGCCAGTCTTGATTTTAACGCGTTTTCGAAAATCCGATAAGTTTACCGTACTGGAGGATAAAATAATATAATTTCTTCGAAAATGCTATTTGATTTTGATTAAAACTCTGAAAAGTCAACAAAGTCAACTTATCAATGCTAATTGAATTAGGAATGAAAAGAACCTTCTAGAAGATTCTAGAAGACTAAAACCATTCCTAATTGCATTAGGAATGATAAATCATATTAGGCCCTCCCCTAGATCATTGGGCCGCACATAAAGCTCAAACCGGGCCCAGTTTAGTAAATTTGCCATAACTTCCTCTATATTCATCGGAATTGGGCTTATAATATATCATTGTAAAGGTCTTTGCAAGCCCCATCAACTACACCATTATTGGACCCATATCATGGACCAACCAAACTGGATTTGTTGTTTTCTTAAAATAAGTTTTCAAAAACAGAGAGAAGAGAAAAGAAAATAAAAACTTTTCGCAACACTAGACCTTTCCACACTTTCGTTTCATTCGATTATGATTCGACGTGAAAGGTACTCATCACTGGGTTTGGTTTTGGGGAGACACAAATGGGTGTCTACAAAAGCCCCCACTTTGACTGAGTTTGGAGAAACGCAAGTTTCGAAAACAAAAGTCAAAGTAGCGATAGGGACGGAGAATGATTCAGAACGTTCTGCGATCCTAAATCAATCTTGTAACGCCGATACCTGTAAAACTAGCGTTAGTTAAACAGATAAAAGAGTTAAGAAACGCGTATCTTCCACCGTCGAGCACACGTCTCTGAAAGTAACCGATTGTTTTGATGACCTCCTGTAAGCTAGAGAATGCCATCCCGCTTGAAAACCGCTACGCCTATAACTGCTTCTAAATTAGAAGATTGCATCGCCTGAAACTATCATCTCTGCAATGATAGTACTCCACATCTTAGGGAACACTATCGAAGATTATCTCTCTTGAAACAATCCTCATCCGCCTTGATAATATTCCACATCCTAGGGAATATCATCAAAGATTATTTCGCTTAAAATAATCCTCAGCCGCATTGATAATATTCCACATCCTAGGGAATACTATTGAAGATTATTTCGCTTGAAATAATCCTCATGTTGTTCGTGACAACTCTCCGCAAGCTAGGGAACGCTGTCGAAGATATCTTCTCTTGAAGTCATCCTCGTTTGATGCGATAATTTTCAAAAGGAAATTACCGAAGATCCACGCTCGTCGATCTTTTAAAAGTTCGCCTGAACTTTGCTTCCGCTATGCCTGTACGTCGGCGCTCTTTTGCTTTGAACCTGTATGTCGGTGCCTTTTACTCTTGAACCTATATGTCGGTGCCCTTTGCTAATGAGCCAATGCTTAGGCGCTTTAAGCTAAGTGAGACGATCTCTTATCAGGTCGATCACTTTATGTAATCAAGCCGATTACTTAAATCATGTCAAATTGCTTAGAGGGGCTAACTGGCGTACCAAGGAACCCAAAACATGTTGTAGAAGGCTAGCAAAACCTCAAAAGGTGGCTGGGTGCTTTGGCGTCGCTGAAAAACCATCCGCGCCAGCTATTTAAGGTTAGCACTAGGCGCTGATGTTAGCGCCAGGCGCCAAGCCCAGCTTGTGATGCCAATGCCTAGGGACTGGTGCCAGCACGGGATTCTCTTTAAATACCCGTTTTTGCTTCATTTCTTTGCTCTGTTCGTCGCGAAAGCTGCTAGAGGAAACCAAAAGCTTCAATTGCTCATTGCTTGCTCGTTTTTCAACCGAATTTGCTCAAATTTGTTGCAAATCAAAGCTCTTCTCATCTATTTTCCCGATCTATGTAAGTTTTCCTTAAACTCACATCAGTTTTTATGAATTCTTGGCATGAATATTCACGAATTTCATGAAAATTCGAATTCTATGATGCTCAATTTGCTTTGTTTGTCAAGTTTTATGCCATGAAATTGCTTGTTTATGTTTATATATTGCCTTGGGAATAATTTGAGACTTTTTTTACTCAATTTGGTGAAGAAATGAGCAATCTGCCGTTGTTGGACCTCTTAAGGTCGTGAAGAACAATGTGGCTTGTTCTTGACATTTTTGCTAGTAATTCTTGTTCAATTTGTCACAATAATCACTATAGTGTTGCAAGAAATTGTTTGATTGCTTGAAAAAATGTTGTCATGCTCAATTTGAATTTACTCTGTTTTAGTACTACGTACTCTGTTTTTTTCGAACATAGTATCATGCGGCTAGGCGAACCTTAGATACTATAGAACCTTAATTTATGATGATTCTGCACAATGTAGCATGGCTAGACAATGAGGCTCGGGTTCACGGTCCCGAAACACTAGACGGGAGCATGAGCCCGTGGAGGACGACGCCACGCCGTCCACTTCGCTTGGTCGGCTTCCGAAGTGGGACGAGCAGACTCTGTTCTTTGCCCCTATCCACCATATTTCTGAGAGGGTAAGACGGGGTACCGAGCCCGGGAGGACACGGCATCACAACTCTAGCTGTGACGGTCTAGGCGATTTGTACAGGATGCACATCGCCAGGGATCTTGAGACGAGACTCCTATGGGAGTCTTGCGGGCTAGTTACTCTGTTTGAGACCTCCGAGGCTATGGTCGCCTCCAGCGGGGGTCATCACGTAGTGCGTCTTGTGGGACACCACCAACACCTTCCATTTTCCCTAGGGCGAGATGATGGTAACCCCTACAGACTTCAGTCTGTGCCACTGTCGTTTGACGGTGGGATCGACGTCTTTTCTTCAGAGGTCGAGGAGTTGTTGGGGCCGATTGTTATTCGGGCCCGAGCTGAGGTCCAGACGACTCAGTTCAGTGCTAGAGGGATTCGCCGCTTGACGCTGGCAGCGGCTCTTGATGACGATGCGTCCACCCGAGAGCAGCGGGTGCGCATCTTTGTGTTGATGTTGATGTCAGGGACATTCTCCCCTGACAAGGGTAGTAGGGCATTACTTTACTACCTCCTTGTTGTCCGTGATCTCCAGCGGATCGGGACTTATGACTAGGCCAGCTTGGCCTATGCTGATTTCGTTCGTGCGCTGAGGGACTCGTGTCGTCATCGGTCCTTTAGGACGAACATTGCTTTGTCTTCTTTTTGGAAGGTCGTAGAGGTAAACATTATTCTCTATAAAGTTTAGCCCTACATATTAGTTAGCATTTATTCACACTTCTAACTCTTTGTAGATCTGGTTCTACGAGTACTTTCCTTCTGTTGCGCCGGCGAGACCATCGCCGAGGGGATTTCCGGTGAGCGCCTCTTGGGGCGGCCACCACGTGGACATGTCTACTGCACGCGTCCAGAGCTGGATCATCTCGGTATGACTTTTAATGTTTATCTTGCTCTTCTGCGGTGCTTTAGATATATTCTTGCCTGATTGATGCTTTTTATAGGGACCTGAGGTGGTATACCGACCGTGGGGCGATTGGACAGTCCCTGGATTAGCCGCACAATACTCTGCTGAACGTTGCTATTTTCTGGGGACCTATGGAGCGGTCGCGTACTTAGGAGAGAGAGTCGCTGGACAACACTCTTCTGATGTCTTCGTCGTTCCTGCTCCCCCGCCACGTCACATGTTCGACGAGGCATGGTTGTCGAGCATGGCTGAGGGAGATGGTACCCTTTGGCGGTCCCATGTGATCCTCGGGCGGTGTTATGCTGAGGAGCTACTACCTTTATTAGCTCCAGCCCCTGTATCGGCTGAGGATGTGAGGGTAAGATTCTTAGCTTTTTATTCTTCGCCAAGTAGCCCCCAAGTAATACTTTACTGATTTTTTCTGTTTTATCAGGATGGTCCTGCTGAGTTCGTGCCGCCCCGTATGTCCATTCACTACCAGGGGATATACGGGCCGATCGAGGAGATGATTTCTCCGGCTCCCGAGGGCGAGCGCTTCGTAGAGCGGTCGATTCCTCGCCACCAGACTAGTGTAAGCCTAGTTTTTATTCAGAATTTTTGTGTTCATTTATCATGTATTTTCACTGACTTATTTTTCTGACAGTTTTCACGCGAGGTGGTTTCGGTTATGGAACGATGCATAGATGCCTTCCGGAGCCAGCTCGTCCGAATGAGGAACGCGGCCACCTGTCGTCGGGATGACGTTGTCCGAGAGGTAACCTTTGTTCACTCATTATTTCTGCATTATGGCTTCAGTTTTACCTTGTTTCTGATTTAATTCTTTTTGCAGGGCCAGCCTATCGCTTCTCTCACCCGTACGAGACCTGAGGGGCGGAGAGATCCGGCGAGGTCTAGCTCGAGACGTCGTCGTACTTCGTCAGGGGGTATAGGCGGTCGCTCTGAGGCTGCTCAAGCCGACGTTGCTGAGGGCTCAGGATCTTCTTCTGAGGGTGCTCCTGCTGCACCGGTAGGAGAGGCTACCTCGGCTTTCAGAGGTGGTGGGATGTACGAGGTCGGCTCGTCATCGCAACAGCCTCCGTGGTCTCAGCCTCAGGTTGATCCTGGTTGGAGTGGTCCTATCTTGAGTCTTCCTCCTCCTACGGAGACTGGAGCTAGTGCTGAAGCTGGAGCAGGTGGAGAGGTGACTCCTCGTACGGCGCAGTTTTATGGCATGATAGGCCTACATCCTCCGGCGCCGTAGTCTGTTGTATATATATTTTATTTTGACTTTTTATAGAACTTTGCCTTTGACTTATTATTTAGACACGTTTTGTATTTTTATGTTATCGTAAATTTATTTGATTGTTTATTATTATGTGTATGTTAGTGTGTGCAAAAGAAGTGTGATAACAATTTTTGCGCAAAAATTCCGTCATTTTTATTATTGATGGAGGATATTATCCGGCTCTCTCCCCCAAAAAGAAAAAATAAAAAGGAAAAGAAACGAAAAAATACCGGTTTTTTGGAATTTAAAATAAAGTCCAAAAAAAAAGAATAATATAAATTAAAAATAATTGATATATTTAATTAATTAAGAAAAAAGATAGAAAAGATGTTTAGGAATAGTAAACGGAGCCATAAAGTCATTAACCGACTCGAGTCTAATATCAAAAACGCAAACTGAGCACGCGCGGCTGTCATGGTGACTTGGCGCCAGCTGGCGCCAGGCGCTACACTTAGTGTGTGGCGCCAAGCTCCGGAGGTTGGCGCCAATCTCGGGAGTTTGACGCCAATTGACGCTGACTCCATATTTCATTCTGATTAAAACTCTTCGCAATTTGTGCATAAATAGCCCCTTGCTCAGCCGATTCTTCTCATAATTCCAGCGAAAAAATTTATTCTCTTCTTTAGAAAGAAAAAAAAATAATAATCATGTCTTTAGCCACTAAAACCTTCACCCAATACACTCATGAATGGTGTCGATCTCTTAATGCTAGAGACAAAAAGGAATTAGATTTATTTCACTTGGGGGGAATTTATGACATCAAAGGGGTAGATCTAGACCTAGATTTTATACATACCGCTTTAGAATTTTGGAATATTGATATGCATTGTTTCAGAATAGGGTATGATGATATTAGCCCTTTGCCAGAGGAATTTGGTGCTATCTTAGGCTTCCCTGCAATAGACCTGGTAGTAATCCCTAAAGTAGATGCATACTACTATAAGGATTTCGACCGCTTCTTTAATTTAAAGGAAAGGGATTTATCAAAAATAGTAGATGGCAATATAGTTAATTTGAAAGAATTCGCACGCTATTATTTTGATAAACCTCTTTCTGAATCCTTTCATATATATAGAAGAAGGGCGTTTTTATTTTGCATGCTCAATCAATTTATTCTTAGTAGTGGTAAAAATAATGAGGGTCAATCAATTATCACCACTGTACTAGAACAAATTGAATCAGAGAGGAATCCAATGCCATTAATAGTTGGAGAGACCATGATTAGTTTCAATGAATTGAAAATGGACCCAAAAGCGCCTTTTCGCGGTTCTCCAATTTTATTACAGGTATAATAACATAAATCAAAAAATATATTTTTGTATTGTAATAATAATTTTATTTGCATTGCAATTTCTTTACAAATGTGGCTAATGGAGAGGCTAGGATTAATTAGCCCTCCGGATGACATCGAAAAATATACTCCCAATTGCTTCGTGAGAAGAAAGAAGCGCAACCCTAAGATTGGGCGCCATGGGTGGAGAAAAGTATTTGAATCACGTGATTTTGCTATCAAGTGGGTCATCCCATGGTGGAAAATAGAAAGGATGGTTGGTGTTAACAGGCAACCTTTCTGCCGTCTTCCAAGCTTGTCTCGTGTAACATATTATTATCCATGCAGGGTAAAGAGACAATACGACTTACTTCAAAATATTCCTTCCGGGAATCTTCGTCCTCCCTATGAGTACCCTGTATCTCAAGAAGTAGATAGATTCGACGCTTACTGAAGCGCTAGACCTTTATGGGAAGTGATTACCCAAAAGGTTCCCCCTTCTTTACCTAATGATGTAAATAAGTGGTTGCTGAAGAAATCTTCGATTGATCAGGGTAGAACCGATGTGAAGAATCGTCTAGGTGACAGGGTGACACCTGCCAAAGAACGCTTAGGTGCAAGAATTGAATTCAAAACACCTACAATGCCTAGGAAGAAAAATACTACTAGAGACAAAGGAAAAAGGAAAGCTAACACCACAGACAAAAAGGCTTGGGTGGAAAAGAAGCATGGAGTGCTAGCTGAAGGGGAGACAATCTACTCCAAAATTGAATGTAGGTCCTCTAAAGGATGCCTACTAGCTAAAGTGATGGATGAAGAGGAGGAAGCAGAAAAGAATTGGAAGAGAGCTAAAAAGGAAAAGAAAGATTAAAAGCATTGCTTAGCTTTAGATTTATTAGACTTAGATTGTTTTTTTTTTTATTTAAAATTAATTTATTTCAGCCTTATTTAAATTCCATCAATAATGTAATTTTAGTTTATTAATGAAATTTCAGCTTTCAATTAAATTGTTTACTTTAAATTTATTTTATTAAAGCAATGAAAATCGAAAAAAAAAATAATTTTCCAGAAGTTCTTCGAGTACGGAAGTTGAAAATTTTCCAAAAAACACCGAAATTTGCCCAGATTTTATTTCCAAATTGGCGCCATTAATTGGGGTTTGGTGCCAGCTATTGAGGTCTAGCACCAGGCGCCAATTCCATTGGCTGGCGCTGATGACCTCTGGCTGGCGCCAGGCTCTGTTCTGCGACGCCAATAATTTGCCAATTTTCTGTTGAATTTTTAATTGATTCTGGAATGCGGAGATGTCGAAAAATGAAGTGGCCGCACCCGTAAAAGGGTTGCCTACGTATCCTTTCCTAAGGAATCAGGCCTAACGTAGCTCTCTTGAGTATCCTACCCAAGTAATTATGGGTAGTTTTTTTAAGTTGGTCAAGATTGGTCATGTTTGAGAATTCATTGCCATCCATATCAGTTAGTTTTGCTGCACCACCTGACAGGATTGATTTGACAATGTAGGGGCCAGACCAATTAGGTCTAAATTTTCCCCTTGGGTCTAAAACATTTTTCTAGTTCGACAGGTTGTACGGCATCCATTCCATATACCAAGGAAAATGGCGTATTTCCCGTTGATGTACGGATTGACGTGCGATAGCCCCACAATGTGAAGTGGAGCTTGTCAGGCCAATCCTTATAATTTTCTGTCATTTTCTCGATGATAGTCTTTAGATTCTTATTAGCTGCCTCGACTGCTCCGTTTGCTTGAGGTCTATAAGGGGACGAATGATGATGTTGGATGCCATATTTTTGTAGCAATTCTTCACATTCGGCTTGAAAGTGAGTTCCATTGTCACTTATCATTTCATGTGGGACTCCATATCGACAAATAATATTTCTCTCGATAAAGAGTGCTACATGTTTTGCAGTGAGTTCAGCGTATGATTGCGCTTCGACCCACTTTGTAAAGTTATCAATTGCTACTAGAACAAATTCGTGGCCTCCTGTCCCTGGGGGAGTGATTTTGCCAATTATGTCAATTCCCCATGTAGAGAATGGCCATGGCGATGTGTAGGTGTAGAGCAAAGATGGAGGGACATGTTGTAAGTTGGCGTAAATTTGACACTTAAGGCATCTTTTTACGAATTGATGGAAATCCTTATTCATTGTAGTCCAATAATATCCTTCTCGCATTATTTTCTGGACTAACATTTTGCCATTTACATGAGTGCCACAGATTCCTTCGTGAACTATTCTCATTATTTTTTGTGCATCCACCTTTCCTACACATAGGAGAGCTCGACCTTTAGGTACCCTTTTATGTAGCTCGTTGTCTATGAGTACATATTGAGAAGCCAAAAGTCTCAGTGCTCACTTTGCTCTTTTGTCAGCATGAGGAGGGTATTCTCCATTGGTGACATAGTTGAGTATGTCTGTGTACCATGGTTCTTCTTCTTGTTCTTCTTCTTCGTCTTGGACTAAGTCGTCGTCTTCTATAGCCTGGATATACGCTGGTTTATGCCTTTTTTCGATAGTTAGAGGCATTTGCTCGATTTCTGTGGGAATCCTAACCATTAAGGCTAATCTCGCCAAGGCATCAGCAAATTGGTTTTCTTCTCTAGGTAGATATGTGTATTCTACCTTCTCTAACTGATCGATAAGAGTTTCCAGATAGGTTTGGTAAGGGGCTAGGCTTTCACTCCTTACTTTCCACCTTTTAGATATCTGATTGATGATCAAAGAAGAGTCTTCGAATATCCTTAACTTCTTTACTCCCAATGTCAGGGCTGTTTCAAGGCCTACCCCGCATGCTTCATATTCAGCAGCATTGTTGGTAACGTCGAAATCAAGCTTTATTGAGATTGGAACGTGCTCTTCTTTAGGTGATATTAGTAGCACTCTGACGCCACATCCCTTTTGGTTTGAGGCTCCGTCAAAATACAAGGTCCAAGTATCATCTTCAGTAACCATTAAATCTTCATCTGGAAATTCATTGTCCTGTATTGGTGTCGAGTCTTCTATTGGAAAGTCTGCCAGAAAGTCTGACACCACGGATCCTTTAATAGCTTTTTATGGCATAAACCGTACATCAATTTGGGCTAGATTGACTATCCATCTTGAAATACGTCCATTGAGTGTTGATTTCTCGAACAGATACTTGAGTGGATCCAATCTGGAGACTATGAAAACGGTATGTACCAACATGTAATGTCTCGACTTAGTTGTGGCCCATACCAAGGCGAGGCACAATTTCTCGAGCGGTGTATTGCGTGTTTCGTATTCGAGCATCTTTTTACTTAGGTAATAGATTGCGTTCTCTTTGCCTTCTACCTCTTGTGCTAGCATGGCTCCCATTGTCTCTTTGGTAACCGTCAAGTATAACCTAAGAGGTATTTCGGGAAGTGCTGGCGCTAATACGGGAGGATTTGCGAGATAGGCTTTGATCTTGTCAAAGGCTTTTTGACACTCGTCATCCCATATTACTGGTACATTCTTCTTGAGCATCTTGAAGATTGGTTCACATATCGTTGTCAGTTTTGATATGAACCTACTTATGTATTGCAACCGGCCAATAAATCCTCGAATCTGTTTCTCAGTCTTGGGCGGTGGCATTGACATGATTGCTTTAATCTTAGTTGGATCTACCTCTATTCCTCCAGAGCTTATGACGTATCCCAAGAGCTTGCCCGAGGTGACTCCAAAAGCACATTTTGATGGATTCAACCTCATATTATATTTTCTTAGCCTTTCGAAAAATTTCCTTAAGGCTACTTGATGGCCTGGACGGTCCTTTGATTTCACAATCATGTCGTCGACATATACTTCGACTTCTTTATGCATCATGTTATGGAGTAAGGCAGTTGTTGCATGTTGGTAAGTAGCACCCGCGTTTTTCAACCCAAATGGCATTACCGTGTAGCAGTAAGTGCCCCATGGTGTGATAAAGGTCGTTTTCTCCATGTCTTCTTCCGCCATGAGAATCTGATTGTACCCTGCATATCCATCCATGAATGAGAGAAGCGCGTGATTTGCCGTGTTGTCTACCAGAATATCGATGTGTGGCAAAGGGAAGTCGTCCTTTGAACTTGCCTTATTTAGATCTCGATAGTCGACACACATCCTTACCCTTCCGTCTTTTTTTGGAACTGGGACGACGTTGGCGACCCATTCGGGGTATTTGGATACCTTGATGAAACCTGCAGTTATTTGTTTTTGAACTTCTTCTTTTATTTTGAGTGCTACATCGGGTTTCATTCGACGCAACTTTTATTTTACAGGTTTCATTCCTGGGATTAGTGGTATAGTGTGTTGAGCTATTTCTCTGTTAATGCCTGGCATATCTTCATATGACCAAGCAAATACATCGATAAATTCTTTAAGTAAGTTAATTAAATCGGTTCTTTCTTGTTTATTCAATGTTAGTCCGATTTTAACTTCTCTTTTATGAGTTGAATCATTCGAGATGTCAACTGTTTCAATTTCTTCGATTACTGGTGTTTTCTTTTCGAGTGTTTCCATTGCTTTAATAATTTCTTTGTCTTTTTCATCGTTAGCTAAGCAATGCTCGTCATCTTGGGTTAGGGAAGAACACAAGAAGTAAGGAGAATGAGAAATATTATTATACTCTGAGATCATTACATCAAAGAGTGATATGTCCTCATGGACTGGATCACTAACTATCCTAGGAGAAGAAATAGGAAGGGGAGGTGTTATTGCTAAAGACTTAGAAGACTCTAAGGGGGAAGACTCTGACTCGGACTCTGACTCAGACGACTCTTCGAACATCGGCCCTTGCCCTGTCGTGATTTATATCTTCCTTCCACTTGGAGTAGTCACTTTGATAGTCTTGCGCCATCCTTGTAGTGATCCTTCGGCTGGAGTAATTAACTTCGAGGGGTCGAAGTTTTCGCTTTGTAGGACTATTTGAATGAGCGAGGAGTTATCTTCTTCATAAGTTGGCTCATTCTTTTCTCGCCCAAACAGTAATCCCATGACGTTATAGTCAAAGCATGGGGGTGCTTTCTCCTTATGGACGGGAGTTGGGATTTCATCAGTGAAGTAGCAATCCAAGAAAATCTCGAATCCTGGTTGTCGTATGCCATTTACAACAAATGGCTCGGGAAATTCATGGCATGGATAGTCCTCTCCTTCTTTTATGAACTGACCATTAAGCGTAAGGGGGTACTGATCCATTAGAATTGCTTTCTTTTGAATGCGAGCGTCCCTACGTGCTTTCAACTTGTCCGGGGCTCGCTTGAGATCTTTCCGAGTCGGTTCGAAACCAAGTCCGAAAGTATCTAGCTTAGGGAGGCCAGGTGACTCCAGCTATTTTGCTATCCCCTTCTTCTTTCCTAGGGTCATCCCAGGGAAGTGTCCTTGTTTCTTCAGCATGGTGTTGACGATCATGTTGGAATGGGGGTCATGGCAAAGAAATGTCCTTTCATCCTCTTGGATTAAGGAGACTTCTTCGTTAAAGCCCCATAGGTCTTCATCATCTTCGTCGTGCTCCACATTGATGATTGGATTCTCTATGGATTTGATTCTCATCGGCGAAGCATCAGTAGTGATTGGAATTCCTCCAACTATGGCTTTCACTTGTTGGTGGAGAGATGAAGGGACGGCCTTTAGATCATGAAGCCAAGGGCGTCCCAACAATAAATTGAATGAGGCTTTGATGTCTACTACTTGAAAAGTAGTAGCATGTTCTATTGCTCCTGCCGTCACATTTAGGGTTATTTTGCCAAGAGCTTGACGACGAGTATTATCGTAGGCTCTTATTCCTTGTGTGGACGGAGTTAAATCTCCATCCCTTATGCCGAGCATCCTCGCAGTTCTAAGCGGACAGACATTTATAGCTGATCCATTGTCTACAAGAGTCATGGGAACATTCATCCTTTTGCAGACTACCGTGAGGTTTAATGCCTTGTAGTGTTTGTCACCTTCTTGGGGTAAATCTTTGTCAGAGAAGGTGATTAGATTAATCGGACTAGGAAGGTCACTTGTGAGGACGTTAGCTAGTTCCTCAGGAGTAGTGTCAGAATCTATCCCGATTTTATCCAAGGCATTCATTACAGCCAACCTATGTTCTCGAGATGTTGCCAGGAGCTTCCACACATTCATCTCAACTTTTTCTTGAACTGTTTGACAATGTCGTTGTCTTCGATGATAGGTATGGGAACTTGTTGTACGGTAGGCATAGGTTGTGTTGAAACGGGAGGTTGCATCCTCTCGGATCTTGTGAGGACGTCTATTGATGAATCTTCTTCAGCCCAAATGTCGTTTGCGGTGTATGATACAGAAGGTGAAGGTCCTACTATGTTCTTTAGGTAGACATCTTCTTCATCATTGTCCCACACTCCATTAACGGTTATATCCTCTTCTTGTTGAACTTGGACTAATTTCTTTTCATCAATCATTTTCTGTACCAAATCCTTGAATTTGAAACAGTTTTCTATGGTGTGCCCCCTTGATTGATGGTACTGATAGTAATATCTATCTGTCCTTTTTAATGACTCAAATGGTCTCGGTTCGAGAGGTTTGACCTCGCCACTCTCGGAGAGCATTTCGAACATTTGCGCATATGGGATCCCAATTGGAGTGTAAATTCTATTGCTCTTCTTGGGTTTTTCGGTGACTTGTAAGGGAAAATATTTTGCCTCATAAGTCGTTTCCTTGCTAGCTAGAGGTAAAGAGATCTTATTAGCTTCCACAAGATCTTGAATGAGGTTTTGAAACCTGTAGCATTCATTTGTAGTATGACCGTTTCCTTGATGGTACTTGCAGTAGGATTTGGGATCCCATCTTGGAGATCGCTTTTCTGGTGTTGGATCCTCTGTTGGACCAATAGGTTTGATTAGTCCTTGATCATAGAGACGATCGAAAGTAGCATCGTAGGTCATTCCTATGGGTGTGAATTCTCTTTTAGGTTTATCTTTCAAAAGTGGAACCTCATCATATTTCTTATGGAGTTCGTTCATAACTTTGAGTGCTTCACGTTGTAGTTGTGATGCCTCCTTCATAGACAGTGTGAGCAATTGTATGTCTTCCTTATTTGCCGGTTCTGGAAGGTTATCTCTGACATCGAAAAAGATCTCCTCTGCTTTTTCTATGACATTAATTTCTTCGACAAATGAGAGATGAGGGGTCAACCTCATTTTCTTCATCGGAGATAGCCAAAGTATGAGCTAGAGGTGCATTATCAATGCTTGGCTTCTTACTGGCAGGGGGCAACAACAGTTTGTTATTGTCGATTAGGTCTTGGATAGCTTCCTTAAGCTTCCAACAGCTTTCAGTAGAATGGCCCCTACCTTGGTGATACTTGCAATGTGCGTTGGGGTTCCAGCTAACCGGCCTCTTCTCAACTGGTGGATCCCCAAATGGTCCGATGGGAATTATAAGACCTTTTGCATTTAATCGATCAAATGCGGTGTCATAACTCATGCCAATATAAGTGAAGTTCCTCTTAAATGGTTTCCTTTGTCCTTGGTTGTTCATGGCGAGGACTTCTCCTAGATTAAAGGTGCTAACGTTATTTGAGTGGGCGGTTTTGGAAGAAGAAGGATTGTCGTTCTTCTTTCCTTTCCAGCCACTGTTGGAGTTATTGTTGGCAGCTTTTGACTTAGCCAAGTCATCTTCAATATTGATCCTAATATTATAAACAGCCTTAAAGGTATGGAGGTTATTTTGATATTTAAGATGTTTGGAATATTTTTCTTGGAGATTCTTGATAAACAGTCTCACAGACTCTTTTTCACTTGGTACCTCAATCATTTTAGCTGAGGTTTCTCTCCACTTGTTAAGAAAGAAGTGAAGCCTTCATTCTCTTTCTATTTGAGGATTTCAAGTTCTCTATGGTCAGTCTCGACTTGAATGTTGCATTTGTACCTATCAACGAAAGCGTTTGCTATAGACTCCCAGGTAGAGGTCTTTTCTTTCTCAAGAGAAAAGAACCATTGTTGGCAAACGGTCTCGAGAGATAGTGAGAAAAGAGAAAGGAATACCTTCTTATCAATACCCTTGATACTCATTATTGTTTCAAATGCTCTTAAGTGGAAGTAAGGGTTGTCAATTGCTCTGAATTTTGGGATGTCGTTGGCGTTGAACTTCTGCGGAAGAAGATCTTTATCCACCGAGACCCCTTGGGATGTGAGTTCTTGAAACTTGTAGTCGATGGACAACTTGCTTAGGCTCTCTTGCATGAGGTCCATTTGTTGTTGTTTCACGGGATCATCGATCCTAAGTGCGAGAAGCTTCAGTGTCTCGGTCACAGTAGCCAGTTGGTTCTTAAGATCATTGACTTTTTCTTGAGTTGCCATTATAACCCTTGCTTTCCTCTTGCGAGCTATATGTTTGTCGAAAAGTTGGACTTGTACGAAGAGGTTATCTTTGATTAATCGTCCTTCCTTTCTTAACCACGCGCTGTAAATTAAACCGTTTTGCGTTTTAATTACTTGACTCGAATCAACTTGACTTTATGGTTTATTTAAAAGAAAAAAGGGTGCATATTTTTGGCAAAAATAAGGTACATATTTTTAGGGAACTAAGTATTATTATTTATATTGGAGGATTAATATCCGACTTACCCCCCTAAAAAAAATGACGGAAAAAACGCGCACACAAGACTCTCTTAATCATGGTCAAAGCATGTGTATTGGTGTGTGCATTGAGTGTAAGTGACATGCTTGGACTCTTGCGTAAGACCATGGGACTTAGTGCCTAAACTCGATCATTGATTCAAAAGACTGATTAATTAGACTTTAGGTGATGACTCGACAAATAATCCATAATGTCGGCCAAGCGACAGAACTGGCGTCACACTGTGGAGGTTGGCGCAAGAACACTTAGCTGTCGTCTGGCGCTACACACCATAGTGTGGCGCTACAGCTCAGACTTTGGCGCCAATAGTGGAGCTTCGGTCTGGGACTGTTTTAAAAGGAATGGTGTCCTTCGAACAAGTGTATTATTCTTATAGCGGGTTCAAAATTATTAGAAAGCAAATATATTCAGTAAGGTCAAGTGATCGGAATGCCTGGGTGGAGGCCGCTTCCGATCAGTAATATTAATATAATTAATATTACAGCTTAATCTTGACTGAACCCTTCGGGTCACACCCAAGCAAAATATACGAATCAACTCGAAAAATTAATTCCGAAGAAATTAATTCGTCGCCCGAGTGTTAAATATTTAGACGTCGGTAATTCGAGCTTAGAGCGTCGAAACCGATCGTCGAAAGTCGAGTGAAAATAATAAAAAGACGAGATGCGCAAAAATAATAATAAATCGACCATATTCCCAAAATACCCCTAGCATCGGAGTGCCCCGAGCATCCGAATGCTAGGGGCAAAAATGTCCTAGCAAAGGTGGCTAGCAAACACCAAGCCGAGCCTAGCATGGCTGGCTGGTGCGTGCTAGTGCACCGTGCTAGTAGCCACTGCCAGCAACAGCTAGCAGCCGCAGCACGTGGTGCGTGCAGCAGCTAGCTGCCGCGGCTAGGCACGCTAGCACAGCAGCAGCCGCGCCGCGCCACAGCAGCAGTCGCACCGCGCCACAGCAGCAGCTGGGTGCGGGCTGGGCTCGGGCCGGGCTTGGGCTTGGCTCGTGGCTTGGCTCGGGCCATAGGGTCGTGGATTAAGGGGAAGCATGGAATATGGGAGCAAGTGGGAGAGGACATGTGGCACAAGGAGAGTATTGAGTGGGGAGCAAGTATGGTCCCCTACTCTCCATGTGGTCCTTACCAACCCATCTCACATGGTAATGCCACTTGTAGATTATTATTAGTTTGCAATTTTAATTTAATTTAGCTTTAAATTAATTTGTGAAATTTCATGATCCCACATTGATGGGATAGAAATTCCCACTCATACTTTCCTCTATAAATACCAATCTTGGGATTTGGAGTAAAGTGCTTGAGTGGGAGTTAAAAAGAGTATTCCATAATTTTTTGAAAAACTCTTAAACTCATATAACACTCGGGCTTTGGTCGGACCTTGCTAACCCCAAGGTAGCGGACCTTAAAGCTGTGTTCGCCTTTTGTGGGTGGATACTGTCGGAGGCGCGGCGCTTGACATGCTCGTAGCTTTCAAGTAAGAGCCCCGGTTTTTGGGCGAAGCTCGCTTCGAGGGTAAGATTCGTTATCTTTTCTTTGTGATTATTTATTTATGCTTTATGATTTTAATTATTGCAAGTGGTTCCTCGGGTCGGGGTTGTTTCCGCGGTGAGTCGGACTCACCAAACCCCAACAGCGGTATCGGAGCCCCGCTCGTTTATTTTTATAATTATGTTTTTCAAGGTTTATTTTGGCTTAATTTTCTGGTTTAAGTTGCTAATTAGATTAGTAGCTCGGTTTTATTTATTTTAATCTCGTTTTTAATGTCGAGTTTGGCCTAGAACCCAGATTTTCGCCCCAGACTAGTGAATTTTGGGTGGAAAACGTGTTCTTGAAAGGTTTTTATCCTAAGGGAACTGTGATTTTAGCCAAATTCTGACCATAAATGCCTTTTTTGAGGGGTTTTTCGTTTTTGACAAAAAATTTTAAGTCTTTTCTAACCTTGAAATTAATGGCATAAATTGTTGATTATATGGTTGATTATTTGCATTATTTTCTGCATTTTTATGTCCCCTTAAAGCACACTTACTTGGTAGTATTTGATGCTTAAAGGTTGATTTATTTTCACATAATTGCAAACTAATTGCTTTTTAGTGTGAAAGTTTTATTTTTGAGGCTTCCTAAGTGTTAAAGATTCAATCTTTATTTGTGATAAATGATTGAAACTTTAAAAACCACTAAATTCCATGTTATTTTGTGTTAACTTTGTTGTTTTAATCATTTTGAGTTGATTGGAAACATAAAGTTTCGATTTTTGTGATAGAAATTTGGTTATCTTCATGTTGGAAGATATAATTTTCAAGGATTCACAAAATTTAGATGTCGGAATTTTCATTTGAACATTAAAGTTCATATTTTTCCAACTTCCCTTTACTTTGTCAAATTCTCAAGTTTAATTTAAATTGATTAAATTGAAAGTGAGAAATTGCCTCAATTTTATGTTGCACCAAGCTAAACCAATTTAATTAAGAATGGTTCTTGGAATTATTTTGGTTATTTGCACTTTGAAAATTTTATTAAGTTACACTTGTTTAAAATTTTATTTTTCTCTCTAAATTAGTTCTAAAATTAATTTAGAATTAATTATTTTTGTCTCGCGAAAAAGGGATCAAATCCCGAGGCCGTGGCACGCAAAACGAGGCAATGCACCACCTTGGCGAGCCGGGCTGCACAGCAGCCCATATGTGGCTGCCAAGGTGGCAGCGTCGCCTTGCTTGCGGCCACACGCGCGGCAGCAGCACGCGGGCTGCAGCAGCCACGCGCGGCTGTGCCGTGGCAGCAGCTCGCGGTCGTGTGTCATGGGTCGTGTGTTCGTTTTTTGGCGTGTGCGTATGCTTGGTGCGGTGAGGTGACTAGCCGTAGTAAGGCTTGATGTTAATTAATATGTCGTTTTACTTATTTTAATTAATTTTGTTTATTTTAATCTAAATTTTGGGAGGCTAGGCCTCGGTTTTGAGCGGCATTGGCAAATTTTTTATTTTGACAAGTTTGGGTGCTACCGACTTAATTAATTAGATTAATTAAGGAAATGCGGAATTTAGTGGGAGCTTCAATTATTAATGACGTAAATTATATAATCGGTTAAACAACTTTGACTAGTTTTAATTAGGCGTGTTAATCGAATTAACCACCTAGATTAGTTACTAGTGCGCGCTTTGTTTAAATGCATTTATTACTTTGTTTTAAATTTGTAAATTGCATGGGCCATTCACAAATAGTGAATGGATGAATGGAATATATATATTCTCTCTCACAGGTTTTATGAAATGGCAACTAGTGGGACCCGATTAGGATAGAAAATACGGACTACGTGCCGTTATGTATTTTTGTAAATCTAAATACGGTCTACGCACCGTTAAGTATTTTTGTACTTTAATATTTAGATTATTCCTAGTTGTAGACACTAGTTTTTGCATAGTTTGGTTAAGTCTTGAAGACGGCGTATCTTGGAAGACAAAGCCTTGAATTGCAAATGAAGACCTTTTGAAGATATGAAGATTTCAAGGGGTCATGCTAGTTGCCAATATGCATCTATAATTTCGCTCTATATTTTATGCTAATATATATATGTGTGTGAATTATTCGTTAGATGCATGTTTAGGTTTTCTTGATGTTGCGATGATTAGTTAAGTTCACTTAAATCAACCAACATAGAAATCCTAGGTCCCTAATAATATTGAGTCAAACTTGCCTTTCCAAAAGAACACTTACTAACCGGACGATGGCGATGGTAGGCTACGCCAAAGCGAGATGCCATCACTTCTCCAAGGGGCATAAGGCACACCGGGTGTGCACGTTGGTTTTGGTTTAACTCATCGGTATGAGTGAGGAGTCCTCACATACCGTGGCAAAAGAGATACATCGTCAAAGATGCATTAGATGCGACGATTGTCTAACCAAGAGTGGCTTAGAGCCATTAGCAAGGCAATGCTTACCCTAGAAGATTGAGTGTTTAAGACAAGCCAAAGCATGCTTAACCACTCTTTGTTTCTTCGGATCTTGGAATCGCCTTATTTTCACAAAATAGGGACAAATTTTACGTGAGAATAAGACGTTAAATAAGTATTGAAAATTTGCATGAATAAAATTCAATCTTATTTAAGTAATTTTGAATGGTTTTTCATTAAAATTCTTTCAATTGTAGAATCATGTCTTCAACCTCAAACAACCAGTTTTCATTACGCTCAATTCTCAACAAGGAGAAGTTGAGGGGGGTGGTACCAATTTCCTTGAATGGCAAAGGAATTTGCAGATCGTTCTTATGCAAGAACAGAAAGAGTATGTCCTTGATGAGGAAATGCCCGAGGCTCCCAATGAGGAGGTAACTCAAGCGGCCCTTAACCAATGGCAAGTAGCCGATCGGGATGTCAAGTGCGTAGTGCTAGCCACTATGTCTCCTGAACTTCAGAAAACCTTCTTCGAGAAGGAATCGGCCTATGAGATCATTTCTGAGTTACAGAATATGTTTCAAGAGCAGGCTTGAACTGAAAGGTTTGAAACCCACAGGCAGATCCTTGAGACTAAGCTCAAGAAAGGAGAGCCAGTCATCCCACATGTGCTCAAAATGATCGGATTATTTGAGAACATGGGAAGGCTTGATGCGGGGTATTCAACTGAAATGGCTATTGACATCATTCTCCATTCCCTTCACAAAGGCTATGACCAGTTCAAGATGAACTACAACATGCATAGCATGGAGAAAACCCTCACCAAGCTTCATGGTATGTTGAAGCAAGCTGAGCAGACGCTCAAGGATGAGGGAAAGCATGATATGCTCATGATTAAGAAGGGTAAGCCGTTCAAAAGGGCGGGCAAAAGGAAGAAGGGCTTCAAGGGGAAAGGGAAGAAGAACTTTCCGCTTAATCCGAAAGCTACCTAAGACAACAAGGAGAAAAAGGTAGCATCTTCTAAGTCTGATTCCGAATGCTTCTATTGCAAGAAGAAGGGACATTGGAAGAGAGAGTGCCTCAAATTCAAGGAAGATAAGAAGAACGGAACTGTTACTTCTACATCAGGTATTTACGTTATAGACTTTAACTTCACTAGCTCGGCTTCATGGGTATTAGATACCGGATGTGGCTCACACCTTTGTTCCAATTCACAGGCACTAAGGAACACTAGGAGGCTAGCGAAGGGAGAGATCGAGCTCCGGGTAGGAAATGGAGCAAGGATTGGTGCTATTTTCGTAGGATCTCTTAGTTTGTCTTTGCCCATGGGGCTAGTTTTGGAACTTGACAATGTTTATTGTGTTCCCAACATTACCAAAAACATCATTTCAATTTCGGCGTAGGACGCCAAAGGTTTTGAATTTTGAGTTAAAGACCAAACATGTTCATTTTATCTCGATAATGTTTTATATGGTACGGCACATTCAGAAAATGGTCTTTATGTGTTATCACTAGACAAGGAAATTTATAACGTTAATAATCCTGCAAAGAAAGCTAAGACTACACAGTCTAGTCAAACTTACTTGTGGCATTGTCGCCTTGGCCACATTAACATCAAACGCATCAAGAAACTTCTACAAGAAGGTATTCTTGACTCATTTGATATAGAATCCTTTGAGAATTGCGAAGGATGTTTATTATGTAAGATGATAAAGCAACCATTCTCCAACTTAGGAGAAAGGGCCGGTGACTTGTTGGGACTAATACACACCGATGTATGTGGACAAATGAGTACACCCGCAAGGAGTGTTTATCGGTATTTCATAACTTTCACGAACGACTTTAGTAGATATGGTTATGTCTATCTAATGTCGCACAAATCTGAATCGTTTGATAAATTCAAAGAATTTTAGAAAGAAGTTGAAAACCAACTCGGCAAGAAAATCAAAGCGCTTTGATCGGATCGAGGTGGCGAATATTTGAGCCAAGAGTTTGATGACCATCTGAAAGAACATGGAATACTTTCAGAGTTGACACCTCCGGGAACTCCTCAATGGAATGGAGTATCTGAAAGGAGGAATCGAACCCTGTTAGACATGGTCCGATCTACTATGGGTCTTAGTGAACTTCCAATCTCTTTCTGGGGACATGCACTTTTAACTGCGGCACTCACACTAAATCGTGCTCCGTCAAAAGCAGTGGAAAAGACTCCATATGAATTATGGACAAGTAAACCGCCAAGGTTGTCTTTTCTCAAGATTTGGGGATGCGAAGCATATGTCAAGAAACTCATTTCTGACAAACTTCATCCGAAATCTGACAAGGTTTACTTTGTGGGTTATCCAAAAGAAACCAAAGGGTATTACTTCTACAACAAATTTGAGAACAAAGTGTTTGTTGCTCGTGATGGTGTCTTCTTGGAGAAGGAGCATCTCTCCAAAATGACAAGTGGGAGGAAAATTGAACTCGACGAAGTTCAAGAGGACGAGAAACAAGGACAAGTTGACAATCAAAGTGCTTACCAAGCAGCTGTTGACATTGGTCAAAGTCAAAATATGCAAAGTCAACCCGACAATGCAAATGCTCAGTCCATTACCCTACGTAGGTCGACTCGGCCAAGATCTCAACCTGACAGATATCTCGGTGTTGTATTAACCGAAGATCAGGACATCCTAGTAGTGGATGGAGATGAGCCGGCAACCTACAAGCAAGCTATGACGAGCCCTGACTCTGCAAAATGGCAAGAGGCCATGAAATACGAAATGGACTCCATGTTTGAAAATCAAGTATGGGACTTGGTTGATTTACCCGCAAGTTACACACCTATCGGATGTAAATGGATTTTCAAGATGAAAAACGACAAAGATGGAAATGTATTTATTTACAAAGTAAGGCTGGTCGCAAAAGGTTATAGGAAAATTCACGGCGTTGATTATGATGAAACCTTTTCTCCAGTTGCTATGCTTAAGTCCGTTCGAATTCTTCTAGCGATTGCTGCATATTACAATTATGAAATATGGCAGATGGACGTCAAAACCGCCTTCCTCAATGGGATTTTGGAAGAAACTGTGTATATGACACAGCCTGAAGGTTTTGTCGACCAAAATAATCCTAAGAAGGTATGCAAGCTTAAGAAGTCCATTTATGCATTAAAGCAAGCAAGCAGAAGTTGGAATCTGCGATTTGATGAAGCCATCAATAAGTTTGGTTTTATCAAGAATCCAGATGAGTCTTGTGTCTACAAGAAGGTCAATGGGAGTGACATCGCCTTCCTAGTCTTATATGTCGATGACATTTTGCTCATTGGAAATAGCATTCCATTGCTAGAGTCTGTAAAGGCTTGGCTCGGGAAATGTTTTTCAATTAAAGACTTGGGAGAGGCTCAGTACATATTAGGCATCAAGATCTATAGGGATAGATCAAAAAGGATGATAGGAATGAGTCAGAGTACTTACATCGATAAGGTACTGGCTCGATTCCAAATGGAAGGAGCCAAGAGAGGGCACCTACCCATGTCACATGGCATAACCTTAAGTAAGAAGCAGTGCCCAAAGACACCTGATGAGCGAGAAAGGATGAGTCGAATTCCGTATGCTTCGCTTATTGGATCGATCATGTATGTCATGATATGTACTAGGCCGGATGTATCGTATGCCTTAAGTGCTACGACCGATACCAATCAGACCCAGGAGAAGCGCATTGGACTGTGGCCAAGAATATTCTAAAGTACCTGAAAAGGAACAAGGATAAATTCCTGGTCTATGGTGGTAAAGATGAATTGGTTGTTGAGGGATATACCGACGCAAGCTTCCAGACAGACAGAGACGACTTCAAGTCACAATCAGGATACATATTCTGTCTCAATGGAGGAGCGTTTAGTTGGAAGAGTGCAAAGCAAAGCACAACCGCTGATTCTACAACTGAAGCCGAGTACTTGGCAGCATCTGAGGCAGCCAAGGAGGCAGTTTGGATTCGCAATTTCATTGATGAACTTGGTGTTGTACCCTTCATCAAGGGTCCAATAGACCTCTATTGTAACAACAATGGAGCTATTGCTCAGGCTAGAGAGCCACGAGAACATTAGAAGGTCAAACATGTCCAGAGGCGATTTCATATGATTCGAGAATGGAAGTCAGAAGGTGAAATCAGAATTTGCAAAGTTGGAACGGATGACAATGTAGCCGATCCACTTACTAAACCTTTGTCTCAAGTGAAGCACAACAAACACATTGAGGCAATGGGAATCAAGCATGTCATGAACTGGCTTTGAATTCCATTTTATAGTGTTTTAATCAAATTTTGAACAAGGTTGATGTAAAGCACCATGATGAACCATTCAGTTTTGGAGTAATTAAAATTTTCATGCAATTTAAATCTGTCTCTATTTAATTGTGGTTTAGAATTAAATAATGAGTCCATTCGATTTTAATAAATATTCAAAATAGGGTATCAAGTCAATGGCTTGGATAAAGAAACACCTATTAAGTGAAAATTGAATATTTTAATCGAAAATTATCCCTAATCAAGGTCATATTTTGTGGACGATTGATGACCATCAGAGATTAGTGTGTAGCATGATTTGTAGCACCGTTTCTTGTGCTATGAGGATATAAATCATTTGCACAGGTATTGGTTTAGAACCATACTGGATCGACCTATGAGGATACTTTAAGAGATTTAAAAATCGTCATAAGTATTTTCTCATTATTACTATCGGAACTCTTTTCCTTTGACCATGAGTAGTGGGAGATCTCTTGTTTGAGTACTGGTCCGCTTTGGTATCCGCCAAACGTCTGCCGTAACTGGGGATTATAAAGACAGATATCAAGCTGGTGAGTCCTCTTAGTAAGAGAAGCTACATTACAAGACTGGAAATGTCCCCCTACTAACAATAGGGAACATGTCTTGTTGTTTACAAGGCCTCTCGAAGAGCGAGACTGTGAAAAATGCATGGTCGTGCTAAGATGGATTTTAGAAATCATCTACTTATTGACAGTCAAACTCGAATTTCGAGAAACACTTCTGGACGTAACAGAGATGACTAGTAATCTTACTCTGTAGTTCATGAAGAGACATGAAGAGACATAGGATAAGGGCTATACACTAAATGCACACTTGTCCGGAAGGACAAGTGGGAGATTGAAAGGAATGGTGTCCTTCGAACAAGTGTATTATTCTGATAGTGGGTTCAGAATTATAAGAAAGCTAATATATTCAGTAAGGTCAAGTGATCGGAATGCCTGGGTGGAGGCCGCTTCCGATCAGTAATATTAATATAATTAATATTACAGCTTAATCTTGACTGAACCCTTCGGGTCACACCCAAACAAAATATACGAACCAACTCGACGAATTAATTCGGAAGAAATTAATTCATCGCCCGAGTGTTAAATATTTAGACGTCAGTAATTCGAGCTTAGAGCGTCAAAACCGATCGTCGAAAGTCGAGTCAAAATAATAAAAAGACGAGACGCGCAAAAATAATAATAAATCAACCATATTCCCAAAATACCCCTAGCATCGGAGTGCCCCGAGCATCCGAATGCTAGGGGCAAAAATGTCCTAGCAAAGGTGGCTAACAAACACCAAGCCAAGCCTAGCATGGCTGGCTGATGCGTGCTAGCGCACCGTGCTAGTAGCCACGGCCAGCAGCAGCTAGCAGCCGCAGCACGTGGTGCGTGCAGCAGCTAGCTGCCGCGGCTAGGCACGCTAGCACAGCAGCAGCCGCGCCGCGCCACAGCAGCACCTGGGTGCGGGCTGGGTGCAGGCTGGGCTCGGGCCAGGCTCGGGCTTGACTCGTGGCTTGGCTCGGGCCATAGGGTCGTGGATTAAGGGGAAGCATGGAATATGGGAGCAAGTGGGAGAGGACATTTGGCACAAGGAGAGTATTGAGTGGGGAGCAAGTATGGTCCCCTACTCTCCATGTGGTCCTCACCAACCCATCTCACATGGTAATGCCACTTGTAGATTTATTATTAGTTTGTAATTTTAATTTAATTTAGCTTTAAATTAATTTGTGGAATTTCATGATCCCACATTGATGGGATAGAAATTCCCACTCATACTTTCCTCTATAAATACCAATCTTGGGATTTGGAGTAAAGTGCTTGAGTGGGAGTTAAAAAGAGCATTCCATAATTTTTTGAAAAACTCTTAAACTCATATAACACTCGGGCTTTGGTCGGACCTTGCTAACCCCAAGGTAGCGGACCTTAAAGTTGTGTTCGCCTTTTGTGGGTGGATACCGTCGAAGGCGCGGCGCTAGACGTGCTCGTAGCTTTCAAGTAAGAGCCCCGGTTTTTGGGCGAAGCTCGCTTCGAGGGTAAGATTCGTTATCTTTTCTTTGTGATTATTTATTTATGCTTTATGATTTTAATTATTGATAGTGGTTCCTCGGGTCGGGGTTGTTTCCGCGGTGAGTCGGACTCACCAAACCCCAACATGTTTTCGGTATTATTAGTCACTAAACCTTTCCACACTTTCGTTTCATTCGATTATGATTCGACGTGAAAGGTACTCATCACCGGGTTTGGTTTTGGGGAGACTCAAATGGGTGTCTACATGCATATGACAATAATGTTAATCAAAATTACGCACATAAAATATTTAGAACTTTTCGAGTCTCATCCATTCATTCTAGATCATTGCCGAAACAAATTCAGGAATTAAAATAGAAATGTTCCCCAGTGGAGTCGCCAAAAACTGTAGGGAATAATTTCAAGCCTTTAAAATCCCACTAGCTTGAACCCCACTGTGATCATACACTAAAGTACGGTGGCGTCCAAAAGGGAAGAAGATAGAGCAAAAGAGTCGCCAACAAGTTTTTAAGGAACTTGTAAACCGTTCATGAGGTGAAGGTTACACCCCTTAACGATCCAAGAGATCGTCAACTCCATAAGGTCATGAACCAAATAAGGGTTCGGGGATGAAGGTACAAATCCAACCTAAAAGAGATTGAACCTGCCATAATAATAGGCCTCTACTTTATTCTGCTCGTATTCATGTGCGCTTTTTAATTAACATGCAATCAAATAGGATTAACCCTAAACCTGTTTATCTATGTTGGTTGGATTTAATGCACAAATAAACTATTATTAGAGATCACTTGAATTTATAATTACAATTAACCCTAACAAGATTATTAATTATCTTATTAAGCGTGATTACAAGTACAAATTCTCTTTAATCATGTAATAAAAGGTGTGATCAAGCAATAAAGAGTAAATAATCAAGCAACATAATAAATAATCATTATCATGAATAATAATTATAATAATCATAAAATAATAATCAAAACAATAATAATCATAAATAATAACAAATATAATAATTATCATGTTCATGTTAATATTAAAGCATAATAAAAATAGCAAGATCCTAGGCATGATACTAACAAGAATAAATAACAAACCCTAGCATGTCACTAAGCATTAAAAATCAAATCTTTAGCCCTAACATGATACTAACAATCATAAATATTAGGAAGAGAATAAAAGGCATCATAGCAATCATATTTAATATTAAAATTACCCTAGACATGATACTAGGAATATCATACAACAATCTAAACATGATTTCTACATCATAATATCAATTAAACCATTAAAGTACTTACTTGGATGCCTCGTATCTCTTTCTAATAACAAAATACACACGTTAGTAACTTCAAGGAAAATAATAATCAAAACAATTAAATGAAATAATTGAAAGAGAGATTTGGGACCAAACACTCAGAAATTAAAACCTTTCACGTCTAGGGCGAAGGAAACTTCGAATATGGCTAGGTGTTTCTAGATCTTGTGAATGCGGAATTTTGTAAGAAAAAGCAAGAAAGAACTAAAAAAGAAAAGAATGCTAAGGAATTAATGTTATTGAAAATTGATGAATGAATGAGATGAATGAATTGCGAATGAAAAGAATTAGATGAATGGTAATTGGAAACTTGTGAATGAAGAGAGTTAATGAGAATTGATGAGAGTTGATGCTTCTTAATGAATAAAAACGGAGTTTTTAATACGTTTTTTATAGAGAAAATCATCCAAAAAAGATAATTTAACAAAACAGAGTCCGAAGATCGAAAAACAACATTGGCTCCAGCCCTGGCTAGTTGGCGCCAGCACCAATGGCTAGCGCCTGGCGCCAATCCTGGTTCCAGGCGCCAAGGCCTGGGGTTGGACGCCAAACTGATTTTCGACGCGTTTTTGAAAATCTGAAATATTTCCCGTACTGGAAGATAAAATAATATAATTTCCATCGAAAATGCTATTTGATCTTGATTAAAACTCTAAAGAGTCCTAGTTGAATTAGGAATGATAAAGAACCTTGTAGAATGTTCTAGAAGACTAAAATCATTCCTAATTGCATTAGGAATGATAAATTATATTAGGCCTCCCCTAGATCATTGGGCCGTAGATAAAGCTCAAACCGGGCCCAGTTTACTAAATTGGTCATAACTTCCTCAATGTTCATCGGAATTGGGCTTATAATATATCGTTGGAAAGGTCTTTGCAAGCCCCATCCAACTACACCACTATTAGACCCATATCATGAACCAACCAAATTGGATTGGCTGTTTTCTTAAAATAAAGTTTTCAAAATCAGGGAGAAGAGAAAAGAAATAAAACTTTCAGGAACACTAAACCTTTCCACACTTTCGTTTCATTCGATTATGATTCGACGTGAAAGGTACTCATCACTGGGTTTGGTTTTGGGGAGACACAAATGGGAGTCTACATGCATATGACAATAATGTTAATCAAAATTACGCACATGAAATACTTAGAACTTTTCGAGTCTCATCCACTCATTCTAGATCATTGCCGAAACAAATTCAGGAATTAAAATAGAAATGTTCCCCAGTGGAGTCGCCAAAAAACTGTAGGGAATAATTTCAAGCCTTTAAAATTCCACTAGCTTGAACCCCACTGTGATCATACACTAAAGTACGGTGGCGTCCAAAAGGGAAGAAGATAAAGCAAAAGAGTCGCCAACAAGTTTTTAAGGAACTTGTAAACCATTCACGAGGTGAAGGTTACACCCCTTAACGATCCAAGAGATCGTCAACTCCATAAGGTCATGAACCAAATAAGGGTTCGGGGATGAAGGTACAAATCCAACCTAAAAGAGATTGAACCTGCCGTAATAATAGGCCTCTACTTTATTCTGCTCGTATTCATGTGCGCTTTTTAATTAACATGCAATCAAATAGGATTAACCCTAAACCTGTTTATCTATGTTGGTTGAATTTAATGCACAAATAAACTATTATTGGCGATCACTTGAATTTATAATCACAATTAACCCTAACAAGATTATTAATTATCTTATTGAGCGTGATTACAAGTACAAATTCCCTTTAAACATGCAATAAAAGGTGTGATCAAGCAATAAAGAGTAAATAATCAAGCAACATAATAAATAATCAATTATCATGAATAATAATTATAATAATCATAAAATAATAATCAAAACAATAATAATCATAAATAATAACAATTATAATAATTATTATGTTCATGTTAATATTAAAGCATAATAAAAATAGCAAGATCCTAGGCATGATACTAACAAGAATAAATAACAAACCCTAGCATGTCACTAAGCATTAAAAATCAAATCTTTAGCCCTAACATGATACTAACAATCATAAATATTAGGAAGAGAATAAAAGGCATCATAGCAATCATATTTAATATTAAAATTACCCTAGACATGATACTAGGAATATCATACAACAATCTAAACATGATTTCTACATCATAATATCAATTAAACCATTAAAGTACTTACTTGGATGCCTCGTATCTCTTTCTAATAAAAAAATACACATGTTAGTAACTTCAAGGAAAATAATAATCAAAACAATTAAATTAAATAATTGAAAGAGAGATTTGGGACCAAACCCTCAGAAATTAAAACCTTTCACGTCTATGGCGAAGGCAACTTCGAATATGGCTAGGTGTTTCTAGATCTTGTGAATGCGGAATTTCGTATGAAAAAGCAAGAAAGAACTAAAAAAGAAAAGAATGCTAAAGAATTAATGTTATTAAAAATTGATGAATGAATGAGATGAATGAATTGCGAATAAAAAGAATTAGATGAATGGTAATTGGAAATTTGTGAATGAAGAGAGTTAATGAGAATTGATGAGAGTTGATGCTTCTTGATGAATAAAAACGGAGTTTTTGATACGATATTTATAGAGAAAATCATCCAAAAAAGATAATTTAACAAAACAGAGTCTGAAGATCGAAAAACAACATTGGCGCCAGCCCTGGCTAGTTGGCGCCAGCGCCAATGGCTAGCGCCTGGCGCCAATGGCTAGCGCCTGGCGCCAATCCTGGTTCCTGGCGCCAAGGCCTGGGGTTGGACGCCAAACTGATTTTCGACGCTTTTTCGAAAATCTGATAAATTTCCCGTACTGGAAGATAAAATAATATAATTTCCATCGAAAATGCTATTTGATCTTGATTAAAACTCTGAAGAGTCCTAATTGAATTAGGAATGATAAAGAATCTTCTAGAATGTTCTAGAAGACTAAAACCATTCCTAATTGCATTAGGAATGATAAATTATATTAGGCCCTCCCCTAGATCATTGGGTCGTACAAAAAGCTCAAACCGGACCCAGTTTAGTAAATTGGTCATAACTTCCTCAATATTCATCGGAATTGGCCTTATAATATATCGTTGGAAAGGTCTTTGCAAGCCCCATCCAACTACACCACTATTGGACCCATATCATGGACCAACCAAACTGGATTGGCTGTTTGCTTAAAATAAAGTTTTCAAAATCAAGGAGAAGAGAAAAGAAATAAAACTTTCTGCAACACTAAACCTTTCCACACTTTCGTTTCATTCGATTATTATTCGACGTGAAAGGTACTCATCACCGGGTTTGGTTTTGGGGAGACACAAATGGGTGTCTACAGAAGCCCCAACTTTGACTGAGTTTGGAGAAACGCAAGTTTCGAAAACAAAAGTCAAAGTATTGATAGGGACGGAGAATGATTCAGAACGTTCTGCAATCCTAAATAAATCTTATAACGCCGATACCTGCAAAACTAGCGTTAGCTAAACAAATAAAAGAGTTAAGAAACGCGTATCTTACACCGTCGAGCACACGTCTCTGAAAGTAACCGATTGTTGCCACTTTACTGTTGTTTTTGCTGTTTTGATGACCTTCTGCAAGCTAGAGAATGCCATCCCGCTTGAAAACCGCTACGCCCGTAACTGCTTCCAATATGGAAGATTGGATCTCAAGAAACAATCCTCCTCCGCTATGATAATATTCCACGTCTAAGGGAATACCATCGAAGATTGCTTCTCTTGAAACAATCCTCATCCGCATTGATAATATTCCACGTCCAAGGAAATACTATCGAAGATTGCTTCTTTTTCCTGCTGTGATAGTCTTCGAAAAGATCACTGCTTTTTAGTATTTGCTATGCCAGTACGTCGGCGCTTTGCTGCTTCTGAACCAGTATGTCGGTGCTTTTGCTGTGATGACAATCCTCTTTTCTTTGGGAATAGTTGCCAACACAACTCTTGTATGATGTATGACAATCCGATTTAGGGAAAGTTGTCAATGCCACGTAACAATCCATCCTTGGAAATGTTGTCACGATGATGCGACAATCCGTACCTCGGAAAATTTGCCAAAATCCAATCTTTGGAAAAGTTGCCAATGCTTCGTAACAATCTTTCATAAGAACTTTGCTACGATCGACAATCCACATCTTGGAATATAACTCTTGAAAGCAATCCACCTTGGAAATTTGCCAACGCTATGCGACAATCCTTTTAGGAAAATATTGCCACTATTGACAATCCGCGTCTTGGAACATTTGCAAAAAAGAGTCGACCGACAATCCACTTCGGGAAAATTTGCCACTTACTGAAATGAATGACAATCCACGTTGAGGAACTTTCGCCGATATTTATGATGAATGGAAACCTACAACAATCCTTTGGGAAATTTTGCTATAGGGAACTGGGTGTATGACAATCCAATTTCGGAAAACTTGCCAGCGATGACAATCCGAACTTGGAAAAAATTGCCAAACAAAGAAGGAGCACGACAATCCACGCTAGGAAACTTTGCCGGAGATGACAATCCAATCTTGGAAAAATTGTCGTTGAAGAAGATGCACGACAATCCATTTTTGGAAATATTGTCAGTTGGGGATGACAATCCAATTTTTGGAAAACCTTGTCGTTTAATAAGAATGCGCGACAATCCATATTTGGAAATATTGTCGTTTAAGTGCTTGCTTTTGAACCGATTGTAATGAGCCAGTGTTATAGGCGCTTAAGCTAAGTGAGACGATTTTTTGTCAGGTCAATCACTTACTACGATTGTAATCGAGCCGACTACTAATCATGTCAAATTGCTTATAGGGGCTAATAACTGGCGTACCAAGGAACCCGAAATTGCTGCATGAAGTTGAAATCACCTTTCTAAGAGGCTTCGAGCTCTGTCGTTGCTGAGATATCTCTGGCGCCAAGAATTGGAGTAGGGTCTTCCCTATTCTGCTGCACCTGTATTTATTTTTTGACTATTGAACTTTGCCAATTTCTTTAATTATCTTAGGGTTGACCTAAGGTTTAGCGTTGCTTGACTCATCGGCTTAACACGACTCAAGGTATAAACTTGACTCGCTGATTGACTGACTCGAGGTTGACTCGACTCGAAGTGTAATGACACATGTGTTAGACTCAAATCAAAGTGATATGACACGACATGACTCAATGTGTACATGACTCATGTGTGCATTGTAATGTGATCGTGTGACTCAAAAAATGCAAAAAAGAAAAAATTTTCCGTCAATTTTATTTTGTGGAGGGTACCGACTTTCTCCCGAAAAAGAAAGACGTGAAAAAGAAAATCGAAAATTTGAAGATGCATGTTGAATGAGCTTAGTCAAATGTTGTTTGATACTATCTCTCAAGGTTCAAGGATTAATTCATCCTAGGCTATATTAACTGTTGACTCCATGATGAAAGTATTTGGGTAACTTAGGCACGGAGGCTAAGCACTTCATACTTCGTTATGCAATGATGATTATGATTGATGAGTGATGTTGATATGACAAAGCATGCTTCAGCGTTGTATTAAGATTTCATGACAAAGGGTTCCTAAGGGAAATATATTTGGTCATGTATCTGTGATATGTGTGATAGTGACACTAAAGTTAGGCCGCAAGAGCTAAGTATGTGAAAAGATATTATTTATTAAAAGAGTCAAATGGTGGTGACTCTTAAGCTAGGTAAGCTAATGATGTAGGGATCAAGCCCCCAAGTCTAGCTCTAAATGAATAGGGATGAGCACAGGGGATCCCTTGATATGATCATGGTGTAAGTGTGTGAATGTGAATATGAATGCATTTTTATTACGGCCCCACCTCGATGTGAGGTTGCCTACGTATCCGTTAGGAATCGGGCCGGACGTAGCTCTAGCCAAACCTCGCACAAGTGTGTGTATACCTCAAAAAGGTCTTTTAAGGGTTGTAACATGGTTAGGCTAAAGGCTTAAAGAAGAAGGGGATAAAGGCTCAAGACCCTAGATAAGCCCCCAAGGTGTGCAACCTTGCTTTTGAATATTTGTATTTTCATGCTTGAGGTTTTCTACTCTTTTTTTAGCTCTTTCGTTTGCTTTAGCATTTATTTCATTTTTTATAAGTGTGGGCAATCCCGATCATGCGGTCTATCACTCACTTGGCATTCATGTTTCTCAGGCACGGTACCGAGCACTCAATAAGAGACGCAATCTGAGACATGTTCTTATCGAAGATACTTTCATATCAAAGACATTGGAACACTTACCCTTTTGTACACTTGTTTTCGTTTTTTATTATTGCTTATTTTATGCCATTGCTTTCTTTTGAATTTGCTCAAGCTTTCTTTAGAATTGCATAAGTTGCACGTCATCCCATCCCAAGGTTAGATAGATGTAGGTTAAAAAAAGAAAGGTCTATCGTTAGACGAGGCTCAAAGTGGTTTATGAAGAAAGGATTGCATATTTGAAAGGTGAAAGGAGATATGATGTGGCTACAAGGGGTGCCTCAAATCATTGGTATACCTTGTGCTTAATTCGACATGGTTTTTTTTTTATTTTTTTATTTTTTTTATTTTTTTTAATGCAATATAATGAAATGATCATATATAAGGAAATAAATGCTCATTTTATTAAAAAAAAAAAAAAAGGAAAAATCTACAAAATTAATCTAAGGAAAGAAAAAGGTGTCTATGCTAGACTTATTGGGGAAAGGAAAAAAAATGAAGAAGAAATAGAAAAAGAGGTCATGAAATCTTGTCATTGAAGCTCGCCTCTTGTCTTGTGTTGTTTGCTCCGACATCATCTAGTCTTCTCGCTAGCTAGAGGCAATGGAATCTTATTTGCCTCTATGAGATCTTGAATGAGGTTTTGAAACCTGTAGCATTCATCAGTAGTATGATCGCGCCCTCGATGGTACTTGCAATAGGAGTTTGGATTCCATCTCGAAGATCGATTTTCCAGTGTTGGATCTTCGGTAGGTCCAATAGGTTTGATTAATCCTCGATTATAGAGATGATCGAAAGCAGCATCGTAGGTCATTCCATTGGATGTGAACTCTCGCCTGGGTTTCCTTTTAGATCCTTGGTTATCTATGGCTAAGACATCATTATGGTCAAAGGTACTAACATTATTACTAGAGTGGGCGTTTTCGGAAGAAGAAGGATTGTCGCTCTTCTTTCCTTTCCAGCCACCGTGGTTGCTATTGTTAGTAGCTTTTTGCTTTGCGAGGTCATCTTCGATCTCGATTTCGATGTCATAAACGGCCTTGAAAGTATTCAAGTTGTGTTGATATTTTAAGTGCTTTGAATACTTTTCTTGGAGATTCTTGATAAACATCCTCACAGACTCCTTTTCGGTGGGGACCTCAATCATCTTGGCGGAAGTTTCCCTCCATTTATTAAAGAAAGAAGTAAAGCCTTCATTCTCTTTTTGTCTTAGCATCTCAAGTTGTCTATGGTCGGTTTCAACTTGGATATTGCACTTGTACCTATCAACGAAAGCGTTCACTATTGATTCCCAGGTAGAGGTTTTCTCCTTGTCAAGGGAGAAGAACCATTGTTGGCAAACGGTTTCAAGAGATAGTGGGAACAGAGAAGGGAAAACCTTCTTATCGATACCCTTAATACTCATTATAGTTTCAAAAGCTCTTAGATGGAAGTAAGGGTTATCTGTTGCCTTGAATTTAGGGATGTCAGTGGCGTTGAACTTATGCGGAAGAAGTTCTTTGTCCAGCGAGACCCCTTGCAAACTCATGCCCTGAAATTTATAGTCACTAGATAGCTTGCTTAGACTCTCTTGCATGAGGTCCATCCTTTGTTGCTTCACGGGGTCATCGACCCTAAGTGCGAGAAGTTTCAGTGTCTCAGTCACAGTAGCCAATTGGTTCTTAAGATCATTGACTTCTTCTTGAGTTGCCATAATCTTCTTATCCTTCCTCTTTTGACGAATCGGTTTATCAAAAAGCGAGACTTGAATAAAGAGGTTGTCCTTGATTAATCGCCCTTCTCTCCTCGACCAAGTACTGTGGAAAAGGCATTTGGGGATACTTATTGTTAATTATTTAACTCAAACTTTATTCAACATGCAATGGATGGAGGGAGTGAAGAAAGATTGAAATAGAATATGAAAGAAGATTTAGATGGAGGGATATGAAGAATTAGGAATAGAATGTACCCCCCAACTCAAATGACAGAAAAGACCGACTCATGCATGAACCTAAGACATGGCCATGGTGATGTGTACTCAAAGTGTGTGCTAAGACTAGTGAGTGTAGGTGACATGTTATGACTCGTGTCATGACCATGTGGCTAGACTATGTGACGAAGACTCGATTAATGACTTGACAAGGTGTTATTGACAGCGAAAATCAACCGAATTAATTAGCAAACTGGTTAATTAGACCTTAGGTGATGACTAGATAAATAATCCAAACTGTCGGCCAAGCGACAAGCGACAGGACTGGCGCAGCACTATGGTGGTTGGCGCCAGACAATTTAGTTAATGTCTGGCGCTACACACTATACTGTGGCGCTACAGCTCGGACTTTGGCGCCAATATTAGAGCTTTAGTCTGGGACTGTTTTCGGTATTATTAGTCAACTAGGGTATGCCTAAAGTCGTACTAGGTCAATTCCGATTAAAAAAATAGACTTTATTGACTCAAATTAATTAATTAATTAATTAGGCAAAGTTCTTTAAGTCATTAATTTTAGTCTCAACACAAATCAACAAACGGTTAAGAGGAATATAGAATATATATGCACAACAAATAATGCACAATTAGTCAAGTAGGCACAATATGATGCAATGAGTTCGCAACCTAACCATGGCTTTAGTTCTCTAAAGTTCGGGATATGGTTTAGGCAAATAGGGTCCATGGTTAATTGTCCGGATGCACCGCGCAGAAGCCTAACCGTAATGGGTTAGCGCGTGTGGATGGGACACCGCGAGTTTTTAGAAAAAACTCACTTCCATGGTTTGGTGAATTCAACATCTCAAATGTACCCTTTGTTGCCAGAAGCGTTCAATCGGGTAGAAAGAGCATGAATTCCCAGAGGGTTATGTCCATAAGTAGAACACATATGGGTTTCAGAAAAGTGAGAAAAAATTCAATCAGGAAGCAGGATCGAGCAAAGATTACGAAAAACCGGTCGAAATTAGAACGCATATTTCTGGCTCGGTATTGGGGGAAATTGGCGCCAGCAAATAGAGACTGGCACCAACTTTTAACTGTAGTGCCTGGCGCCAATACTGGTGTCTGGCGCTACGGCTAAAAGTTTGGCGCCAAGCTCTGGCCCCTGACGCTACTTCCCACATGCCTCAGCAGCTTTCTGTGCTCAATAAAATCATACAGTTTCGCGTGGTGTTATTTCAGTCCTAGTTGTGAAAGACATTTCTCAAATTTCCTACGTGTAAAATCCTATGTTTTTGACTCATTACGGATGGTTTTCCAATGAGAACCTTTTTATGCATATGACAATAATGTTAATCAAAATTACGCACATGAAATACTTAGAACTTTTCGAGTCTCATCCACTCATTCTAAATCATTGCCGAAACAAATTCAGAAATTAAAATAGAAATCCTCCCCAGTGGAGTCGCCAAAAACTGTAGGGAATAATTTCAAGCCTTTAAAATCCCACTAGCTTGAACCCCACTGTGATCATACACTAAAGTACGGTGGCGTCCAAAAGGGAAGAAGATAAAGCAAAAGAGTCGCCAACAAGTTTTTAAGGAACTTGTAAATCGTTCACGAGGTGAAGGTTACACCCCTTAACGATCCAAGAGATCGTAAACTCCATAAGGTCATGAACCAAATAAGGGTTCGGGGATGAAGGTACAAATCCAACCTAAAAGAGATTGAACCTGCCCTAATAATAGGCCTCTACTTTATTCTGCTCGTATTCATGTGCGCTTTTTAATTAACATGCAATCAAATAGGATTAACCCTAAACCTGTTTATCTATGTTGGTTGAATTTAATGCACAAATAAACTATTATTGGCGATCACTTGAATTTATAATCACAATAAACCCTAACAAGATTATTAATTATCTTATTGAGCGTGATTACAAGTACAAATTCCCTTTAAACATGCAATAAAAGGTGTGATCAAGCAATAAAGAGTAAATAATCAAACAACATAATAAATAATCATTATCATGAATAATAATTATAATAATCATAAAATAATAATCAAAACAATAATAATCATAAATAATAACAATTATAATAATTATCATGTTCATGTTAATATTAAAGCATAATAAAAATAGCAAGATCCTAGGCATGATACTAACAAGAATAAATAACAAACCCTAGCATGTCACTAAGCATTAAAAATCAAATCTTTAGCCCTAACATGATACTAACAATCATAAATATTAGGAAGAGAATAAAAGGCATCATAGCAATCATATTTAATATTAAAATTACCCTAGACATGATACTAGGAATATCATACAACAATCTAAACATGATTTCTACATCATAATATCAATTAAACCATTAAAGTACTTACTTGGATGCCTCGTATCTCTTTCTAATAACAAAATACACATGTTAGTAACTTCAAGGAAAATAATAATCAAAACAATTAAATTAAATAATTGAAAGAGAGATTTGGGACCAAACCCTCAGAAATTAAAACCTTTCACGTCTAAGGCGAAGGCAACTTCGAATATGGCTAGGTGTTTCTAGATCTTGTGAATGCGGAATTTTGTATGAAAAAGCAAGAAAGAACTAAAAAAGAAAAGAATGCTAAAAAATTAATGTTATTGAAAATTGATGAATGAATGAGATGAATGAATTGCGAATGAAAAGAATTAGATGAATGGTAATTGGAAACTTGTGAATGAAGAGAGTTAATGAGAATTGATGAGAGTTGATGCTTCTTGATGAATAAAAACGGAGTTTTTGATACGATATTTATGGACAAAATCATTCAAAAAGATAATTTAACAAAACAGAGTCTGAAGATCGAAAAACAACATTGGCGCTAGCCCTGGCTAGTTGGCGCCAGCACCAATGGCTAGTGCCTGGCGCCAATGGCTAGCGCATGGCGCCAATCCTGGTTCCAGGCGCCAAGGCCTGGGGTTGGGCGCCAAACTGATTTTCGACGCGTTTTTGAAAATCTGATAAATTTCCCGTACTGGAAGATAAAATAATATAATTTCCATCGAAAATGCTATTTGATCTTAATTAAAACTCTGAAGAGTCCTAATTGAATTACGAATGATAAAGAACCTTGTAGAATGTTCTAGAAGACTAAAACCATTCCTAATTGCATTAGGAATGATAAATTATATTAGGCCCTCCCCTAGATCATTGGCCGGTACATAAAGCTCAAACAGGGCCCAGTTTAGTAAATTGGCCATAACTTCCTCAATATTCATCGGAATTGGGCTTATAATATATCGTTGGAAAGGTCTTTGCAAGCCCCATCCAACTACACCACTATTGGACCCATATTATGGACCAACCAAATTGAATTGTCTGTTTTCTTAAAATAAAGTTTTCAAAATCAGGGAGAAGAGAAAAGAAATAAAACTTTCCGCAACACTAAACCTTTCCACACTTTCGTTTCAATCGATAATGATTTGACGTGAAAGGTACTCATCACCGGGTTTGGTTTTGGGGAGACTCAAATGGGTGTCTACATGCATATGACAATAATGTTAATCAAAATTACGCACATGAAATACTTAGAACTTTTCGAGTCTCATCCACTCATTCTAGATCATTGCCGGAACAAATTCAGGAATTAAAATAGAAATGTTCCCCAGTGGAGTCGCCAAAAATTGTAGGGAATAATTTCAAGCCTTTAAAATCCCACTAGCTTGAACCCCACTGTGATCATACACTAAAGTACGGTGGCGTCCAAAAGGGAAGAAGATAGAGCAAAAGAGTCGCCAACAAGTTTTTAAGGAACTTGTAAACCGTTCACGAGGTGAAGGTTAAACCCCTTAACGATCCAAGAGATCGTCAACTCCATAAGGTCATGAACCAAATAAGGGTTCGGGGATGAAGGTACAAATCCAACCTAAAAGTGATTGAACCTGCCCTAATAATAGGCCTCTACTTTATTCTGCTCGTATTCATGTGTGCTTTCTGATTAACATACAATCAATAGGATTAACCCTAAACCTGTTTATCTATGTTGGTTGAATTTAATACACAAATAAACTATTATTGGCGATCACTTGAATTATAATCAAAGTTAACCTAACAAGATTATTAATTATCTTATTAGGCGCGATTACAAGTACCAAAATTCCCTTTAAACATGCAATAAAGGTGTAATCAAGCAATAACAAAAAATAAGCATCAAGCAACAATAATAATCATAACAATAATTATAATCGTTATCAAAATAATAATAATAATAATAATAATAATAATAATAATAATAATAATAATAATAATAATAATAATAATAATAATAATAATAATAATAATAATAATAATAATAATAATATAATCATCATAAATTATAACAATTATAATCATAATCATGTTCATGTTAATATTAAAGCATAATCAAAGCAAGATCCTAGGCATGATACTAACAAGATTAATAACAAACCCTAGCATATCACTAAGCAATAAAAATCAAATCTTTAACCCTAACATGATACTAACATGAATAAATATTAGGAAGAACATAGGAAGCATCGTAACAATCATATATATTTGATATTATAACCTTTTCCCTAAACACGATACTAGGAATATCATAATAACAGTATAAACACGATTTCTACATCATAATATCAATTAATCAATTAAAGTACTTACTTTGATGCCTCGTACCTCTTTCTAATAACAAAATACACACGTTAGTAACTTCAAGGAAAATAATAAGTCAAAGTAATTAAATTAAATAATTGAAAGAGAGATTTGGGACCAAACCCTCAGAAATTAAAACGTTTCACGTCTAGGGCGAAGGCAACTTCGAATATGGCTAGGTGTTTCTTGATCTTGTGAATGCGGAATTTTGTATGAAAACAAAGTAAGAAAGAATTGAATGTTTTTAGGAGATGAATGAATTAGAGAATGCTAAAGAATTAATGAATGAGGATGAAAACTAATTGTTGATGATTCTTGATTGCAGGTGAATGAAAACGGAGTTTTTGATACGATATTTATAGAGAAAATCAGCCAAAATAGATAATTTAACAAAACAGAGTCTGACGCTCAGGAAACAAAGCTGGCGCCAACCCTAGCTAGCTGGCGCCAGGCACCAATGGCTAGCGGCTGGCGCCAAGCCTGGTTCCAGGCGCCAAGGCCTGGGGTTGGACGCCAGTCTTGATTTTAACGCGTTTTCGAAAATCCGATAAGTTTACCGTACTGGAGGATAAAATAATATAATTTCTTCGAAAATGCTATTTGATTTTGATTAAAACTCTGAAAAGTCAACAAAGTCAACTTATCAATGCTAATTGAATTAGGAATGAAAAGAACCTTCTAGAAGATTCTAAAAGACTAAAACCATTCCTTATTGCATTAGGAATGATAAATCATATTAGGCCCTCCCCTAGATCATTGGGCCGCACATAAAGCTCAAACCGGGCCCAGTTTAGTAAATTGGTCATAACTTCTTCAATATTCATCGGAATTGGGCTTATAATATATCGTTGGAAAGGTCTTTGCAAGCCCCATCCAACTACACCATTATCGGACCCATATCATGTACCAACCAAACTGGATTGGCTGTTTTCTTAAAATAAGTTTTCAAAAACAGAGAGAAGAGAAAAGAAAATAAAAACTTTCCGCAACACTAGACCTTTCCACACTTTCGTTTCATTCGATTATGATTCGACGTGAAAGGTACTCATCACTGGGTTTGGTTTTGGGGAGACACAAATGGGTGTCTACAGTGGTGTAGCCATTGATCAGGACTGAATATGAAACTAAAGTTATACATCCCATAATCCAACTAATAACCTTGTTGGGGAACCCCAATTCACCAAGAACAACCTCTAGAAACTTCCATTTACAAAATCCTAGGCCTTCTTGAGATCAATTTTTAACAAGCATCTAGGAGTGATAAATCTATGAGAATATCCTTTGATCAACTCTGTTGTAAGCAATATATTATCACCTATATGTTTGCTTGGGATAAACCCATTCAGAGATCATTCACCACAAAACCTATAACTTTTACCAATCTAGTTGTAATGACCTTAGAATTAAGCTTATAAACTAGAGTGTAACATGCTATAGGTCTATATTATTTCACATAGGAAGGGTTTTAAACCTTTGGAACCAAGGTAATGGTAGTATTGTTCCATTCCTAGCCAAAACACCATGATCAAAGAATTTTAGAACAGCCATGTCCACGTCAAATTTTACATGGCTCCAGGCGTGCTTACAAAAAACAACATTAAAGAAAGATCTTGATCAATCTCATTGTGAGTAACAGGAACAGAAAACAAAGTAACATCTTCAAAGTTATGTTGCTTCCCATGAAGGACTTATGTCTTCATCAAGTGCAATTACTAGATATATCAAGGATTATTATTATGGAGATAATTAGTTCATACTTTTGGATCGTCATTGTTTGTTGCTAGATATGATAAATAATCTTTGGGCTAGTCAAATAGTCCAAAGCCCAATAGAATAGATCCTATTTAGACCTAGCAATCCTAACCCAAACCCGATGACCTGACCTGAATGACCCGAAATTGACCTAAAAATATCGACTCGAAATTGAGCCGACTTGACCCACACCGACCCAAAAATTGTGTTGACCTGATCCTAACCCGACACCCAACTTAACACAACCTGAAGTTGACCCGAACCGAAATTGACCTGAAGTATTTGACTCGAATAGACCCGAAACCCGAAATTGACCCAAACAGACCCGATACCCGAAATGTACCGAACTAAAATTACCTTATAATTGAACTAAAAATGTATTGTGCCAAAAATAACTCAAAATGTTCATCTTCAACCCTAGCCGAGCTCATAAACCGAATTGACATTCTTTATTATAACAAAATATATACTCCGTATAAAATTATTGATTTGAGCTTGATCCAAAAATGAAACAACCCGAACATGACCCGACCAGATTTTGACCTGACCCAAGTATGACCCGAACATACTTAAGCCCACCCAAACATACCCGACCCGAACTTGACCTGATACCTGAACCGAGTCATGCCCGAAACATGAATAGACCCATACCCGACCTGAAAGTGACTTGACCTAGACCCGATCCGAATGACCATTTGTTAGGTCTAATCCTATGAGGTCATCACACACAAGGGTTATGGATTGCACAAAGTATGAAACCCATTAATGGGCCTCATGAGGTAATGACAAGCCACATAAGTAGTAAGGCTAGAGTAGTTTGGATTGGGTTAGGGGTTTATGCTTCACATGGACTCTAATTATATATGTGATATATAAATAGAGGTCTTGCCTAGGTTATGGAACAAATCATAACTAACCTAAGCAGTATATTGTGAAGCAAGCAACCAACTCCCAACCCCTCTCTATCTCACACGCCTCTCCCCTCCTCATTGTTCATATTTGTACAGTACGGACGCCGACGCAACGTGGTTGCTCGGAGGTGGTGGTGGTTCGTGGTTTGTTCGTTCCTCTCCTCTCTGTAGAAGGTTGGTTGAAAGGTTCAATCACAACTAATTAGCATAAATGGAGGTTCCGTCCTTGCTTGTGGACCAAGTAGAGGAATCACATTTGGGGTTCTTATTCTCCTAATTGTTCGTGGTTGATCGCTTGTGGAAATCACACATTAAAGGTATGAATTATGTGATTCTTTATGTGTTATGCATGCTGGTAGATCCTGCTTAGGTGCTTATGAATATGATTCATGCAATTCCTCTTATAGTACCTAAAACCCTACATCCCAGCCCTCATAGTAGTAATATCAACAGCAGGTAAACTACTAGTAGCAGAGCCAAGCAAGTTCTGATAAAAACCAAGAATTTCAGCTTTTACCAGATCACGCTCCTTAAGTAACACATCATCATCAGTATATATAGAATCAATTTTATTCCTCTTCTGTCTTTGCTTTAGAACAGAAAATAAGTAGTGAGAGTTAGAATCACCTAACTTAATCCAATCAACTCTTGACTTCTGTTTCAAAATACTCTCATGAGTATCATCTAATACTTCACCTTCTCAATATCTGCAGCTTCTTGATTATGAAGAGGACTATTAGTGTAATCATCAGCAAGTTTAGCATGAGTTTCATGCAAAGAGGGTCTAGCAGCTTCCAGCCTATCAGTTATATTAACAAAATGCTTAGTATTAAGACTTTTAAGACCGGTCTTAACATACTTCAACTTTTTCATACCTGCAGCATAGAGTTACTAGAAACAGGAATGTCCCAATGAGAGCAAATAGTATCTTGGAACTCATCACGAAAAGCTAAGCAATTAAGAAAATAAAAGGGTATACCCTTCTCAGGAGCAGAATGAGAAATATCCACAAGGACAAGATAATGATCAGAAAGAGAAGGAGGAAGATATAGAGCCTCAGTTTGACCATAAGCCAGTAGCCAAGCCTCATTAATCAGCCCTCTATCTAGTTTGGTAGCAATCCTATCCATAACACACTAGTAGAAAAATGTAAAAGAGCACCGGTTCAAAACCCCCCTGTTGCGCCGGTTTTGAACCGATGTTCATTTGAGGGATGCCAATAAGTGAAAGTTTTTGCCACCTGTTCAGAACCAGTGGCAATAACACAGTTATTAGCACCGGTTCGGTTCAAAATCGGTGGCAATAACAAAATTATTAGCACCAGTTCAGTTCAGAATAGGTGCCCTAAATGCCCCAAAAAAATAAAAAATAAATTTTTTTTTGCATTTTTTTTTACTTAAATTGATATATAAACACTTACATATATATAAACTTATTATTTTCATTAATATAAAGCTGTAACATGAGTACATGACAATTTTAATTCAAAAAAAATATTTACAGAAAATAGTTTTATATTGTCAATAGACAGACTGTAATAACATTACAACAGTAGCGTACAGCAGATTAGCTACAGCGAGAGTAGAACAGTAGTGGCGTAGAGCATAGCAGCAGCATCAGGAGCATAGAAGCAGTAGCGTAGACCAGAACAGCAGCAGGAGCATAGAAGCATGCAACAGCAGCCCCCTTGCAAGGCAGTGGCTGCAGCAGCAGCAGCCTTGCAAGGCAGCGGAGGTAGCAGCAGCCTTGCATAATGTTAAAGCCTTGCGAAGCAGCAGTTGCAGCAGCAGGTTTAAACCTCTAGGCCTTGGGATTTAAAGGTCACATGAACAACAGGTTTACATATCACCATAAGCTATTTTACAAATCCAAAGCAAACTTCAAAAAGAAAAAAAAAAGGAAAAAAAAAACAAACAAACAAACTAGCAAATGATTGTAGACAACATACACCATGAGCTCTTAGCTGTGTATAAGCAGCAGGCTTTGCAATAGCAGCAACTGGAAGAGTTATAAGAGCAGGTGCAACAGCTCTATTTGGAGGAGTGCACGTATGATCAGTGAACAACGTCTTGATATCAGGGTTTGGTCTGGGATTCTTACAAAGCTAATGCTGCCAATTCAAGCTGCACAAATCAGAGAGTTAAAAAATCTGTAAACATATATACCCAATCTTATTTGATACAACAAATGCAGTCATACATTACAATCAGATACCAAATAGATCAAGTCTTTTTAAGAATATACATGACAATTAGGTGCGCATTAGGTGCGCCTATTAAATACTTCTAGCCTAGAGCAAAAAAACACGCTTTGCCCTAATTCCTTAGTGCCTAGGCGCGCCTCAGGTGTGCTTTTCAAAACACTGATCCTTCTGATTTTAAATTTTCTTCTACGGTTATGTGGTTCAAGATGATTGACGTGTCAAGTAAGGAAGACTAAATTAAAAATCAAAGTAACATTGTTTATTACTATAATATGCTTTTCCAGTTCATGGTTCATGGGGGGTGACTGGGTAAGTGAGAGCAACTTAGATTACACTATTCCTCACCCTAATCTTTTCCATTTATTTTACGTGCTTTTCATAATTTTCAACAAATCAAACAAACACACTACCTCACTCATTTATTAGACATTGGCCTTATCTGAAGTTTGAAGAGACTGAGACATAATAAGTCACTCTTGCCGTGTATGACAGAATTTATGAACATAAATATCACCATGAACATAAAACCATTCAACCAACAAACAAACTGACAGCAGGTCCTTTTACCTTTGATTAATTAGTGTACGCAGTCTTGACGATCTCAGAGTCGGGAACACCAACTTGTCACGGAAAAGCGGGTTTGCTTCTATCAGCTTTTTAAGCTCTACCAACATTATGTTACGAGCAGTTTTGGTGTCACCATACTTTGAAAGCTACTTGTTTTCCTTGAGGTATCCAAAAAAGTTCTAAGTACTGTAACAATTTTATAAAAGGCAATCAAAGGAAGACTGCAGATCACATCGCACACTAGAAATGTTTTTCAGGTAAATCTGCCCATTAGATAAAACATTTAAAATCGAGAGAAAATAAGATTTCCTGCTCCCAACTGACATGACAAGAACTAAATTATTACCACATCAGCTAGAAACACTAGTTTGCCAAATTATTACTATAGCTCTTGTGACCACTCCACTTTGGGAGTTGAGGTCTTGCACGATAGATCTCCCCGGGTGCATGCAATATTTTCTATTCCCAACTGGCATGGTACAACCGTACAAATTAAAAGGATACAAGGATCCATCCTTAAATTATTGCCATCACCAAGGAGCAATAGCTCGATAAACTACCGAAGAATACCCCAGTGTTCACTAACTAATTTTCCAAAATCCAAAAGACACAAGTCAAGGGCACAAAACAGTCTATCAGTTTTCCACATGTCCTATATCCTATAAAGCATTAAACGAACCATTGTGGGGTTTGTAAAGTATACCTGAAGTTAGTTAGAGCTAAAAGTTGTGTGATTTCCTTGTAGAGCTCTTCGTTGAATGTCGAAAATACTTTCAAATCACCAACAAGTATCTCAACCGCCTTGGACTTGTCTTGCCTAACAAATTCAAACAAACACCACAATTTTAATACCAATTTCACTCCCCCCATATAATGACAGCAAATCAATCAAACTCGATGAAAACAAAACCGAAATCAAACATACCGGTCAAGAGCTTCGAGATACTTTTGCTTCCTAATCTCAAAGAATATCTTCATTGAATATCTGTTGTCATCCACTTTGGTAAACCCAGACAAATACTTTTCAACCTCATCCCACTCCCCTGCTTGCACTTTCTCCTCAAAGTATTTCATATTGAAGAAAAACCCTGACTCTTGCTCAAGCCTACCCCCAATCACCAAATTAAATTAAATTAACTTAATTAATTCATAAATTAAATAATACAATATACAATCTGCAAATAAAATTAACAACCGAAACGACTCACCTTCTTCACTCTTCAGTGTAACTTTCATCTGATTGCTCAGCTACAATCTCTTCCTTATTCTCAGCCAACTAACAATATCAAACAAAACTCAAATTTCACAATCACAAACTAATCCAAAAATTGAAGAACACCTAAACTTAAACTAATACTTCGTACTACTTAGGTAAATACCTCAGGAGAAACATGTAATGAAGTTAAATGCACAACTTTCCATCCAAATCAACTTCATCACAATTGCAATGAAATCCGAATACCTAAAAAATTCAACCAAATTAAAGCAAAATCAACACATTTTTAACTAGATAACATTAGAATTAACTCATTAAGCAATGATTTTTTTACGATGATACCTTTGTTTGAATTAACTCATTGCAATGATACTCAAAATCCAAAATCAAAATCCAAACTAAAAATCACAAAATCCAAAAACTCAAATTCAAACTAAAAAACAACAACCAAATCACAAAATCCAAAATCAAAATCCAAAAACTCAACGAAATTGAAACCCTAACCCAAATTTTACAAAATTAACAAAAAAAAGGAGGGATAAACCTTGTGAGGAGCAGCGTCGCCAGTAGAGATCTAGGCATCGTTCTCCTAGTTTTTTAAGGGCTTGCTTTAACATCTCCATTAGTGACGACTGCAGTGGTGGTGGCTAGTGGTGGGAAGCTAGGATGGAGAGAGAGGAGGGTTGCGCTGGTGGTGGCTGCGGTGGGAAGCTATGATGGAGAAAGAGGAGAGAGAGGATGGTTGCGCTGGTGGTGGTTGCGGTGGCGCGAAAAGAGAGAGGAGACAGAGAGTTTGAGAGGAGAGAGGAAATAGAAGAGTGAAGAGTGAGGAGAGAGAGCGAGAGAGTTCGAGAGTAGAGAGGTGAGGAGAAAGAGCGTGTGAGTGTTCTAATTTTAGGGGTTATTTATTTATTTGGGAAAGGGCACCGGTTATTAAACTTGTTTTATTTTTTTTGTCTAGTCTTGCATTTTTACCACCGGTTTTCAATAACCGGTGGGTATTTGTCGGTGCCTATTTATCTTTTTCTACTAGTGACATGACCTTTATTATTCTAAGAATAAAAAGAACCTTTACTCTTGATTTCAACCAGCTCTAAGTCATGGATAAAATCTTGAAAATCTCTGATCTCAAAATCAATAACCGGATTCCCATTAAAAATGTCTTGAGCAGATAAAACAAAATTATCACCAATACAAAGCCATGGAAGCTGAATGTTGCGTAAAGCCTTTATACCAGTCCACATAGACGATCTATGTTGAAATGAACGAAGGCCATAAACAAAAGTATAAGCAATATGATGCTGCAAGTCTTTAGGAGTGATGATGGCATGAATGAATTGTTCAGTAACAACAATGACCTCAGAAGAAATAGCATCATGTTTCCACCCTACCCAAATTCTACCCTTAAGAGAGAAAGAGTAATTACAAACCCATTCCCAAGCTCTACCAAATTTCTTTTGGACAGAAGCTTGATTATGCACCTTAACCTTGGTTTCAAGGATAGCTAAAACATCAATTGATTGATCTCTAAGTACCTGCTTTACATTAGTTACTTTATTAGGGTCATTGAGACCCCTAATGTTCCAAGATGTAATAATCATGGAACCAGAGGGGGATTACCTTCACCCTTGATAGGAATAGCAGCCACCTCATCAACCATTAGAGAATTGTATGCATTCACCCTTGTAAGTACCTGTTAAGTCTGTCTAGTGTTATGAGTTTTAGTCTTCTTCCCAATTATTCTACAGCCATTATCAGAGTTCACATTACTATGATTTGGGGCAGGAGTAGAGATAGGTGGATCAGCAGGTCTACTAGCCTCTTGAGAAACAGTAGGCTAGGTCCGGTTTGGGCTTGACTTAGTGATTTGGCCATAACTTCTTCGTTATAAGTCGGATTTGGGCTTATAATATATCATTAGAAAGCTCTTTTCAAGCCTCATCCAACTGAATAATAATTGGACCGAGATTATGGACCAAAATAATCAGGTTTGGACGTTTTTATGATTTCGAAATAATAATGAATGATTTCAAGGGACACGAAATGAATGATTTCAAGGGACACGAAATGAATGATTTTGGGTTTAAAGACACAAAATGAATGATTTTGGGTTTAAAGACACGAAATGAATGATTTTAGAATAAAACATTTTAAGAAATGTTATAAATAGTTAAGGCTAAAAGGAAATTCACGAGACTCTTTAACTCTTCACCTGACTCAATAATCAAAGACGTGAAAGGTACTCGTCACTGGGTTTTGTTTTTGGGAAGACAGAATCAGGTGTCTACAATTTCCTATTCCTATCTCTTTTTTTAACTCACCTCTGATCTTATGAATAAATTATCAATGTTTCAATATGGAATAAAATTGTATCATTAAAGTTTAATACTTCCAGGGTTGAATATCTCATATTGCCTAATCTGATCATGATCATAAATGCCTCAACTCAGCTTCATTCATTTTCACTAGCACTCAAAAGGATAAATTTTTTTTTTATAGAAAATCAAAATTTTTGAAATCTTTGATGCTCTTACTACTATTTAAGAATCACATACATTTTAGATGGTAGTAAAATTATTTCACTAGTTCTTAGAAGAGCAATATCTTAATATTTTTTTTACTCTAAACACTATTTTAAAATCTCCTCTTTCATAAGGTGGTACAATTATTTGACCATTTCTCATCTTTTTAGACAATGATACAATTATTTCACTAGTTCCCAGAAGAGAAAAAATACAAGTTAAAGCTTGAAATCTTTTATACACTTTACTTTAAAATTTCCTTTTCAGACAGCGATTTAACTATTTCACTAATTATCTTAGCAGTAATTATATATTTTATTTTCAAACAGATGTACAACTAGTCAACTACATTAGTGGTTTCTGAAAGAGAGATAATCTAAAGCTTGAATATTTGGTACTCTTTATACCGCTTTAGAATTTCATTTTTCAGACAGAGGTGTAACTATTTCACTGGTTCACGAAAGAGTAGGGAAAAAAATCAAAATCAAAAGCATAAAATAGTTGTTGTATCTAATTTTCAGACAATAGTAATCCATTTCAATGGTCTACAAAAGAAACACTACCAAAAGGTTAAACTCTTCTGAACTGTTAACACCATTTTAGAATCTTACTCAAATAGCGATACAGTTATTTCACAGATTCTCAAAAAGCAAAAAGCAATAATGATAATATCAAAAGCTTGAAATCTTTTAAACTCCTCCCTTATATCACTACTTTAGAATCTTTAGTACAACTCTTAAAATCTTTTAGTTAGTGTTACCAACTTACTATGACTATGAGTAGGTGATCTTCAAACTCAAAACCTTAATCAACAACAACACAAGAAATCCTTGTCGGCGCGTGGGAGAAAAAAAACTACAATAAGAGGGAGAAAATTATAAATACACACTTGAAAAATTTTAAGACAAAGAAATTAATTCAATTTCTGTGTTTTCGAAGGGCCTTCTTTGCAAATATTCTCGCAATTTCGCAAACCCTAATTTTTTTCTTTCTCTCTCCTCGACGGCCTCCTTCAGCCCCTTTTCTCTCTCTCTCAAAAAAAAAAAAAAAAAAAAAAAAATCCCCAAATTCACAAACACCCCTTTGTTCAATTGCTTGGGTGAATCTTCATCAATCAAAGATTAAGGTTTGTATATTAATTTCATTTTGATGTACTTTTTATTATAAAGTTTTGATTTTTATTTATTATTTTTATTTGGGAGATAAAAAAAATCAGAAAGATCCGTTTTTTATTCTGTTTTATGCTTTTTTTAATTTAATTCTGCATCTGGGTATTATTGAATTTAGGGTTTATGGTGAGATCTGGTGTAAAGTTCTTATCTTTTGTATGAATGTTTTAGGGTTAAGGGTTTTCATGAAATCCTATCCAATTTCAAATCCAAAACCCTAATTTTTTTTTTCAGACCCTTAAAGTTGGATTCTTGTTCGAAGGGATTGAAGAATTTAGGGTTTTTGAGAGGTGTCAAAAGATTTTAGGGGTTTTGGAAAAATTAAGGAAACAAACCGTACATGTATGGCTTCGGAGACTTTAGGAGCTGATGAGCTTCCTAGGGAAAGACATCGTTGGAGTGAGAATTATAAGGTTTATACTCGAAAGTATAAAAATAACATCAAGAAAAACAATGATGTTGTCAAAAATCTTGATGATTCCACCACCACCACCACAACTTCTGCCGCTGCTGCCGCTGTCGAAAGCCGTGAAAATGAGAATACCGTCACTGCCACCAACAACATCGATAACGAGGCGGTGAATGATAATAATGTCGAAAATGATCGTGTTGACAACGGTAATGGTAATGGTGTTGCGGCTATTAACAACAGTAGCTGCAGCAACAGCAGTCAGAATGTAGACAACAATGGTAAAGAGTGTGATAATGAGAAGAATGGTGAGGATGGTCAGGAAAATGTGTCCTTGCCGCCTGAATTGCCGGCTGAGGGAGCAAATTCCTCGCAACCCCAGCAGAATTCACCGCGATTGGGGACTTTGTCGGGGGATTCATCGAGTCTTAATCGAGGCGAGGCAGCTCCTGTTCCGAATGGGTATGATGGGAATTTGGAAAATGGGGTGGTGCTGAGACCGTTGGTTACTCAAGTAGATGATAGGTTGAGTATTAGTGTTTCGGCTGCTAGGTCGAAAGAGGAGGTTAAAGGGTTGAAAAGGAAGTTAGTGGATGAGCTTGATCAAGTTAGGAAAATGGCGAAGAAACTTGAGGACAAGGAGAATCAGCTTAGTACGTATTCAAGTATGGTTGTTGAAACAACACCTCCTGTTGTTGGGCGCTTGCATTTTCCGGTTAATGGCGGAGTTGAAAAGGGGGTGGGTGGTAGTATTAGAATGCATTCAGAAGCGGGTTCTGCTGGTTATAGTGATTCGAGGTCATTCAGGCAACTGTCAGTTTCTGTGATGGATAACAATCACCATGGAGTTGGAGGTGAAATTGTCGAGAAAGAAAAGAGGACTCCCAAGGCGAATCAATACTATCGAAATTCAGAGTTCCTTTTGGGTAAAGATCGGCTCCCACCTGCTGAGAGTAATAGGAAAACAAAGTCAAGTGGTGGTAAGAAGCATGGGGGAGGAGAAATGGATTTTGCTTACAGAATTGATAAGAAAATTTTTAGCAAATGTAGCAGCTTGCTGAAGCAGATAATGAACCATAAGCATGGGTGGGTGTTTAATCAACCTGTGGATGTGAAGAGGCTTGGTCTTCGTGATTATTTCGATATTATAAAGCATCCAATGGATTTGGGTACAGTGAAGGGTAGGTTGACCAAGAATTGGTACAAAACTCCGAGGGAGTTTGCCGAGGATGTAAGACTTACTTTTCATAATGCTCTTACCTATAATCCTCCTGGCCAGGATGTTCACATCATGGCTACAGAGTTGCTAAATATTTTTGAAGATAAGTGGCCTGCTATTGAGAGTGAATATGATCGTAAGTTGAGGTACGAAATGATTCGTGATTTGCCAACCCCAACATCAAGGAAGACATATGCTCCTGCTCATGTTTCAGTGCCTATGTCCTTCGCTCCACCTCCGCTTCTTCACCCCCCTCCAACCATTCAAGAGATAAGAAATCTGGAGAGGTCGCAATCCATGCCTGTTAGACCGGAATCTAGGCCAAGGCCTGCATATTCGGCAGGAAGGAAGCCCGCTCCAAAGAAGCCTAAAGCCAAGGATCCCCACAAAAGGGACATGACCTTTGAGGAAAAGCAAAAGCTTAGCACTCATCTTCAGAGCTTGCCTTCAGAGAAGCTTGATGCTATAGTGCAGATCATTAAGAAGAGGAATTCAGCTCTATCACAACATGATGATGAGATTGAAGTGGATATTGACAGTGTTGATGCGGAGACACTTTGGGAGCTGGATAGATTTGTGACTAATTACAAGAAGAGCCTAAGCAAGCATAAGAGGAGAGCTGAACTTGCTCAGGCTAGAGCAGCAGCAGCGCAGGCTGTTCAAGAAACAGTGAGTTTTTTTTATCCTCAGCTTGCAGTCTTAGATCAATAATGATCATGTGGATCTTTGTATGCTAAATGAATTGTATGTTCGCTTGTTACAGATTCAAGTTCCTGCCACTGTTGAAGTGCCTAGAGAAACCACAGCAGGTAACTAGCTAAAAGATTTGGATCAGGATGATTCACTAGTTTGATTATTATTTTTTCTTTTGAATAATTGGTTTAAATGAATGTCTCCTAGATAAAGGAAATGTTGCCGCTTCTCCTCCTGCTCAGCAAGAGAGGCGCAGTGATAATGAAAGTGGTTCAAGTAGCTCAAGCAGTTCTAGTAGTGATTCGGGATCTTCAAGTGGTAAACTTCTAGTGCCAAACCACCCTCCTTTCTTTAGAAAAAAAATAAAAAACATTCAATCTTACCCTGATTGTTTTCTTGCAGATTCAGATAGTGATAGCTCTTCTGGCTCTGATTCAGATGGAGGCCATTAACATAGGATCTAATGTTTGTTAAGGTGGGTAGCAACTACTTTTGAGTAATTTCCTCTTCCTTTCTTCATATAATTCGAGTTTTTAGCATTTGAGAAGCTAATTTTGGTTTGCTAGCTTGTACTTTGTATATTTTACTTGCTTATTGTGATAGTTTGATAACCTGCATGCCAAATATGTGTAAGACCTACCCCAAGTAAAATTCTATTGGCCTCGCCATTCTTGTAAAGGGAATGATTTGTAGGGGCTCACCCTACTTTGCATTCATCTATTTACTGACACAATTACCTTTGGGGTCTCTTTTGTAACTAGTATATTTTGTATAAACTATGTTTTAGCATCTGGCTTAAATCCACGTAATTAAGTTGTGATCCTGGCACACGGTTCAATCTGGACCCTTTTTATATGAAAGCATGCCTCGGCCTAGCTTAAGGCACTGAATTAATTGGAGATGATTGCCTGTAAGGTGCCTTAAGGCACTTCAACCTAATTGGTTATCTTTTGAGTATTTATCAATTAATGTTTTCCATAATAATGAAAACCACAAACCCTTTTTACTTTACATGATATTGTAATGCGTAATTTGGTGCCTCTTTTTGAAAGTTTAGTGAGTTTTATTTAGCTTATATTGTACTCCATGCTATAAGCTTTTTAATTATTAAAAAGGTGTCACTGTACTTTTACTTTTGCTTAGTTACAGGGGCCTTAATGATCTTTATATTTCTTGTGCTTTTTTACAGCACTGCCTATGCATTCAATTTCTTGAATTAAGCCAATACTAAATAGACTGATGTCAATATTGGAATTGTTGTGCATATGTAATTTTGAATTTTTTGACATCTAGAGTGATGAAGTAAAACATAATGCATGTAGAATTTTTTTGGCATCTTGTTAAGTTGCTTGGCTTTGTCTTGAATTTCTGAGGGTCATTTTATCTGTTTTGATGTGATATTTCCCTTTGTGGAAGTGAGAGTAGTTCATGGCAATCATCTGAGACTGATATTCTTAAAGGAATACTTCCAGTATAGGTGTTAGTTTGAAATTTTTTGTGACAACTGACAAGTTGTCTAGCATGTTTCGCTTAGGTTTTATATAAATTGTTAATAATGATACATGTATGTGATTCTTATATGAACTTTCTTTTGTTACTTGACAGTGTTAGGTAGTTAGATGCAAATGGTGCATGCTGCAGTTGATGGATTGCCGAATTGCCTTTGCATTATGAAGCCTTCCTTTTGAAGTTGCTGCCCATCCTGGGGGATTTCAGCTTGCCCCTCATAAATAGAACTTTTTTTATTTGATGGCTCTATAATACCTGTATCATAATCTATACATTGGCAGTTTCAAGATGCTGGTGTAGCAATTGTATATTTTTCCCTAGATTTTGCTACTCACATTTCTGCCTAAGTATGTGATAGGCAAGCAAATGACTATACTTGATTGTCACTGGCGTACATATAGGGTGGTAAGTTCAGGATTTCGCTGTAGGCGTGTAGGTGGTTAGGCTTGGAGTTGAATTTCTATCTTTGAATTAGCTTTAGCTGTTGTACAGTTTAATTTTGTTGTATGAGGATAGATGGAATTCTTTCAGTGACTAGATTGTTCGCAGTTATGTTCATTCTCAGTTTAAAGATCCATTCATCCATCTTGTTTAGCTATATTAGGGGTGTTATCTGTAGTTCAATTCGCCTTTTCAATTCGTGAAAGAGTGGAACTCTTTCTGTTTTGGGTTTGTGGCCTCCTGTTCTTTCTGGACTTGGCTGTCAAACTGTACGGTAGTTGATATAAAATGTCAACTATACAAAATAATACTGATCTTCGTTCTGTTTTAATCTGGAAATTTTATACCGTCTTACCCATACTTACTATATGTTTTTTTTTTTTAGCTTTTATATATTAGAAACAGTCTAGCTGAATTTGGTAAATTCAACCGGCCATGTACAATTGTATTTAAAATAAGCATTGGTAAGCATGAAAGATTTTCACAGGTCTAGAAATAAAGTTTGTTGATCAAAATGATTTTGTTAGAAGGTTATTGATAGTAGAACTAAACCCAACAAATGGCAAGGTTCACGATTCTTTATTGACATTTGAATCCAGCCGAAACAAAAAACGGCGAGCATTTGGGAGATTTTCAAATAGTGCCACACTCAACACAACATGGCAGCGAGCAAAATATATAGTTTAAAGGGCCGGAACCAACTAAAAATCTTAAATGGTTCAATTCCTAAAACAAGGACTTATATTCACCTCTACACAAAAGAGGGATGTTCTCCCAACTCTCATTCGTTGCTGGCGAAGTCAATTCCCTTATCAATGGATGATTTAAGTTCAGCCTTGAGTTTTTCTAGACTTTCTTGCTCATACTGGGATAGAGTGCCCAATCCATATATTTCTTCCACTCCATTCTTCCCCAATCTTACCTGCAAGTAGAGCAATGTTAGGAAAAATTGTATATAAACATATACATAACCTAGATCTATGTGACTGTATATAGCAAAAGAAAAGCCACTAGAATGATGTATCAGCACTTCATGATTCCGTGTATTTTTCAACCAAAATTAACTAACAAACGAGTTACATGTACTCAACATCATAACTCACAATGATACCTTTTACCACCCCACTAGTAAAATTATAGACTACAGAAAAAGACAAATGGGAATGCTAATCATTCACAGGAAGACGACTTTGGAATCATCCAATCACAAGACTGAAAACGACACCAAAATAACCACAGCAGAGAAATGCGAAAAATACAGGATCATCTAACCACTGAAACCAATACAACCACACACTATCCATTTTTGAGCCTTAAACTTAACATTTGTAATTGACTGGAAAAAAATAGTGCGAGAATAGTTTACAATGGCATTTTCTTGTTACCAATTAAACAAAAAATAACCAAATCTTATTATAAATCAAACAGACAAGTTCCAAATGTATCAGCTATTTAGTCAAAAGTACAGTAATCCAATCCCGACACAGGTAAGGAAACACAAATGTAACAGAACACCATCCATCCCTACATGGCAAAGGTTTCTGATTTTCTGCCAGTAACAAGTCTACATATTATTTTTTATCAATGACAATCAGCAGCCATTTAATCACTTAAACATACATAATAAGTATCACACAAGAATTTTATTTGCCAATTTCATCAGCCAAAGCCAAGTGTTTCTTAACTTAGAACTATGCAGTAGATAACATAAATTACAAAGACGATACGTAAACAGCTAGGCATATCTTGCTCATTACAACAGTCAGTAAATTCTAAAATAGAAATGAAGGAATTTGAGTAGTTTAGTGGAACCAAATAGAGGGTGAAGTCTTAACTACCACACACGCTACTACTAGAACTCTACAAGTAGATTTGTTGAGTGACCAGACCAGTAACAAGAAAGAGCAAAGACAGCTACGGAATATTACAAGTACACAGAGGGAAAGCAGAATTGCAGCTACGACTGTTGGATACTCAACCAGTAACATTTAATACCTTAGAAGCAAAGAAGGGCAAATCAGTGACAGTTGATGCTACGTAAGAACACTCCACAACATCTGGCACACCATTAAGTCCCTTCAAGCAGGCATCGGCAAATATGGCTCCAGCATAACTACAGAGGATAAGAATTTAAGCCAGGAGCATCAGCAATCATATAGACGAAAAGTACAGCTGTCATGTTAATATTTTGAGAAAAGAAGAATATTATATCAGAATTATTATTAACAAAGTGGCCACATATTAGCCTCCAAATATTCTGTGTATCTAATATGAAGGGTCAGAAATGTTCTGCGACTTCTGCCTGACATCAACTGATTTCACATGAAATCATACTTGTGTTTGCCATAACTTTAACTCCATTTGCAATAAAAAGGGACAACTAGATTTGGCATTGATATTTCAAGTAAAACCTAGATCTAGAATGAAAACTAGCGATATATTGTTCCAAAATCCTCAGTAATTAAGCACAAGAGGTTTCTTAGAAGATCAGACTTACGCCATAGACAATGTTGCTGAACCCTTTCCAGCCTTTGCCTCAACCACCTCTGTTCCTCCATCTTGTGTTCGCTTTGTAAGATACTGAATGTCAGCGTTGGAAAGATTGGCTTGTGGGTGAGCCTAACAGGGCAAAAAGAAAACTTAGAACCAATGAAGTTTTAAGACACATTAAATGAGCCAATTACTGCCCCATAAACAACATTGTTAAAAAAGTGAGGTTAAGCGGAAAGGATGAACGCAGTCCATGTACATACTTGAGAAAACAATGGAAGAATGGTTATGCCAGCATGACCTCCAACAACAGGCACATTGACCTCTGCAAGTAAGCAGACAATATAAATTAGCAAAATCATACCACTTAAACAAAAGACCACTTGACAAACAATCAATATATTGCCAACTACCCCATATGAGACAATTGAAAAGGCCAGCATAACATGTTACAATGTAAATCAGCACACATGGACCCTCAAGCAATGTTACAATGTGACTTTAATGGCATACCTTCAACTGGAAGCCCAGCCTTTGTAGCATAGAAAGTCTTAGCCCTAACGACATCCAGGGTTGTCACACCAAACAACCTTTTGGGGTCATAAGTTCCAGCTTTCTTGAAAACCTCAGATGCAATAGGAACTGTTGAGTTCACAGGATTGCTAATCATGTTGACAAGAGCCTAATTCACAGACAGTCACCAGAAAGATCACTAAGTAAGATATAGGATGCATAATTTGCTCAGCAGATTACAGAATCAACTAAACATGAAAAAAAAAATGAAAAGCAAGTTTGAACTCACATTAGGACAGTACTTGGCAACAGATTTGCAGAGGTTTTTCACGATACCAGCATTGATTTTAAAGAGGTCATTGCGAGTCATACCAGGCTTCCTAGGCACACCGGCGGGAATTATAACAACATCTGATCCTTCAAGTGCCTTGCCCAATTCTTTATCCTCTGCATAACCAAAAACCTGTGCAAAATATAAATCACATCTACAAATTAAATTTCTATTACCCATCCTACACTGCAAAACCATCAATTAGGAACAAATATGGTATTAACAGATAATATGTAAAGCTACCATGTCAAAACTATCTATCACATTACATTCCGCCGTATCAGTGATGTGAGAAGCTTTAGCAAAGATTCAAGCTAATCAAAAGTATCATTCTTTCCATGTAATAGAAATAAAAAGTATCAAACTTTCAATAAAACAATTCATGCACACATTGTACCGGTATTAATGGTACCCAATCATAATACACAGTCTCACCACCTAGCTACCAGAATCATTTCTAACTACAACTAAAATTTAAAAAATACAAACACCAAAATCCCTATTCATCCAAAATTGAACAAAAAAATGAACTGGGTTTTGACAAAACCCCAATTTTCAAAACAACAACCATTAAAAATGCCATAAAATTAGCATAACGGTATAAAAAAAATATAACACCAACAATCCAAAACCTTAGCAATTAAGTAAGCAAATAAACCAAAACCCTAGAAATGAATCACATAAACCCAGAAAATATTTTTTACAAAAACCCTAGAAATATAACAATAACCCTTAAAACCCCATTAAATTCGCATAATGCAATAAACCACAACACTAAAAAATTCCATAAATATCAAGCAATTAAGTAATTAAACCAAAACCCTAAAACTGAATCACATAAACCCAGAAAAATCAAAAATCCTGAAAATGCATCAATCCACAATCAAAACCAATTAATCATCAAAATGTACAAGATCAGATACAAACAAGAACAAAAACACCATAACAAACACAACCCAGAATCCAAAATCAAAAAATGACGGAGAAAGAGAGGTAAACCTGAGCACGAGTATTGATATGGCTGACATCGGCGGCAACACCAGGAGTACCAGCAAGATCGTAAAGAGAAAGGGTGGAAACAAGAGGGTTGAGCTTCATAAGCATAGAGAGAGACTGGCCGATACCACCGGCGGCGCCGAGGATGGTGACCTTGCGCTCGGGACTAGCGGCGGAGGCATAATTGCGGGTGTAGTTGGATTTGCGAGCAGCTGATTGGACGGATCTCAGGATTTGGGACCTCATTGTTGAAGGTTAAAAATGGAGGAGAGAGAAAATGGAAGGAAGGAAGGAAGAAAGAGTCGGAAAAGAAATGGGGGAGGCGAGGGGAGAAAGGTGGGGCTATTTATGTTGATATTTGTCACTCTTGTTAGATGTAGATGTAGATTGCATCAAAACAAAAAAAGATTTTTTAATGTGTGTGTTTTTTTTTTTTTTTAATTATTATTATTATTATTATTATTTTGGCCTTTTTATTAAAAATCCCTTTAAGAAATTACCAATTTGAAACGGTAGTGCGGAGTGCCCATATGATCAAACCAATACTCTTGTGGCCTTGATCACTAAATTATTTTATACTTTCTTCGTCTCATTACGCGATGTTCTTTAGGTTTTTATGCAAAAATTAAGAAAGTTGAAAATTGCTTTGAAAACAATTGAACAGAGATAAAAAGGGTTGAAAATTAATATTAAAAGTACAAAAAAAAAAAAAAAAAAAAAAAACAACTCATCAAAAATAAGAGTAATAATGTTAAAAAGTAGAAACTTTAAATAAAAAGAGACATGTTATTCATAAATAAATAAAAAGTGACATTGTATTTTGGTTTACCCAAAAAGAAAGACGGAGAGAGTAATACTTTTTTTTATTATTCTTTTTTCGAAAAAAAAAATGAAAATAAACCATTTCTTCAATCATTGTCACAGCCATAAATATCATCACAACCATATCAAGCCAAAATCCTCTCTTTGTCTTCCCATCGATCTATTTGTTTTCTCGTCGTCCTCTTCTTCTAACCCTTGTCGTCCTCTTTATCTTCCTTCTCCGACAATAATGGCCTCAAAGCTGATTCGTGACGAAACAAAACCCTAGTAAAAAGAGTGTCAAGTAGGACCATATCATTCCCTATGGAGAAGCATCTTCTCCGCAACAGAATTTTTAATCACCATAGGTGGTGATGGCGTTGTTGTGATGGAGGAGGAAGAAATTGGGATGGACTGTGATGGAGGAGGGATAAGGGAGTAAGAAAAGGAAGAAAGTACTAGTTTGCCTCAAGATAAATAAGTGAAATATCTTATATACCCCTGTTAGTATATCAGGCTTGCGAACATGTATTTTCTCATTTGAAAAAGAGCTTATTAGACCCAAAAAAGTATTTTCAAATACTTTGTAACTCTTTACCAAGTATCTTAGAAAGGACAAATGACTCCTTTTAATCTAAAAAGCCGTTTTTGCTCCAAACTCTTAATCAAACAATCTCTTTGTAAGATTGCGTCAATAAGGTTTTATTATTAAAATATTGTTTGGTTTCGGTTATAAAAAAAAAAATGTACTCCCTCCATGTTTTTTTAAGTATCATAGTTTGACCGACACATAATTTTAGACAATTTAATTGACTTAAATAAATTAAGAGGTAAGTGGGGTGGTTGGAGTATTAAAAATTGTACAAGAAAGATAGTGGGGTTAATAGTTTATTGAAAAGCAATGAATGTGAGAGGAAAGATATAATAAAAAAAGTAGTAGTCGGTTTAGGTGGGGATCATAAGAGGAGAGATATATAATTTTTTAATATAGCTTTTTGCCAAAAAAATAAAGGAAGTGTAACGCTTATTAGAACACGGCCGGATTTAGTAAGTATAACACTTATTAAAACACGGAGGGAGTAATACAGATGGTTTTTGGTTAATAGCTTTTAGGAGTAAAAAAATTTTGTTCGAACATATCAAAAAGCTTGAAGTGTTTGCTATTGGTTGCTTATATACTAAAATAATTAATAAGGAGTAGTTGACAACTATTTACCAAACACTTTTTTACAAACAACTAATTACAATCATCTTGTCAAAACAGTTAATGCAAACATTTACCGACTAGCAATTAGTCAAAACAACTAACAAATATAAGCTAATTGCTAGACAATGTCTTTTACTTTTTTGGTTGTTTATACACTAAAACAATAGTAGCAAATATTTACATAACACTTTAACACAACACAACTAATTACGATCATCAAGTCAAAATAGCTAACACTAAGCTAATTTATAGCAAGTCTCTGCAACCATTAGAGATGCTATAAAGGTGTAAAAAACTAACCTAACTTTAGAGATGCTTCAAGGAGAAAATTGTCTTAAATTATATGCCGATAAAAAATGTAACACTTAAAAAAAAATATGAAGTGAGTGACTTAAATTTGAAAATGATTAGAGGTGATCAATATCGGCCCGTCCCGTTAACCCGGCTCGAATATAGGTCAGGTTTGGGCAAGCATTAAACGCATTTTTAGTTAATAATCTGAACTCAATAAAAATAAAATTAAATTTTTGCGTAACAAGCCCGTTACTTTTTTACGAATTTAGACACGAGATATGATGTTAAGGTCGGACACGGATTGTTTTTTTTTTTTTTTTTTTTTTTTTTATCACCCTTAGAATAGACCAGATCCAATTACCCGAAGGTACTAACTCTAACGACATCAATAAAATTCAACGAGTGTGCAATCGTGTGATTTCATCCAAATAATACTTAAAAAAAACAGCCTCGCATCGCACCATTTCCATCTCCTTCATATTTCTTCTTCCTAAAAACCAGAAAAATCCAACTTGTTCACTTCTATCAACTTTACACAATTTGAAAAAATGGTAAATTTATCTTAACCCCTTTTAATTTATCATTATACTTGGTTGAATTTTGTATCTTCTTTGATTTTTTCTAATTTAATTTGTGATTTTTTGAATATAATTTCTAGGTTTGTTTGGCATGTTTGTTACCTCTTTTTCTGATCCCAGTTGTTAATGCTCTTCCTCTTCTGTATCATATTCTCATGGTAAGCCTTTCTCCTGTTTTTGATTTTTCTGGGTTTTTGTAAAAATTGTTTTTTTATGAATTTAATCTGAATTTAGGTTAATTTGATTGTGTTAATTGTGATTGATTTTGGGGATTTCAGGCAAGAGTGTATCGATTATTAGGCTGGGAATATAGGAAACCTGAGAGGGTTCCTCCAGCATGCCCTTTCAAGCCAGGAATGTCCAACAACACTAATAAATCTGGGGTAAGTTACATTTTTAAAGTAATTTATATGATTTTTTTGCTGTATGAATTAATAATCTTGTTGTTTTTGGATCTTAAAATCAAAGTTATGAGTGATGATTGTTTGTAAACCAATATACTAATGATGATGGTTGTCTATAAATTTGTGATCTTTTGGTGTGAATTCTTTATTTGTAGAATTGTATGATGATGATATGATGGTATTATTGGTATATGCTTATATTTAGGAAAGAACTGTGGAAGGTGTTTTGAGGATTACTTAACTTCTGGGCTGTTCCAATGTCGAATTGTTTGCAAAATCTTAGCCTCTTGATTGCGGTGGGGTGGTTTGGGAGTTAGCTTCTTCAATACATGTGTTATGTATAAAGTTTATTTGGCGTTAGAAAGCCAATTGACCAAATGGCTGTGTAAAGTTTATACCCTTTTGGTAATATAAGTGAATCATATTAATCCATTTTGAAGTTTTAGATTGAATGATAGGATTAAGAGATCGCTCACTTAATATTATAAGCTAGATGTGGAGTATATCGCAGTTTGTTGAGAAGTTCAATTGTTGACTTATCTAGACTCAATCTTTTTGTTGAACTTTACTTATTTTTGCTAAACTAAACTAATTTGTTGGAACATATTAGTTTATTAATTTTAGGAGATTAGAGTCTAAGAGTCATTGTGCAAAGCGGAGGGTGTGCCAGTGTTGTACGTGTCTCACAGATTTGAGGCACAATTATTTTAATTAAAACAATTGGTGTAATTAATGCTGTTGTGTGCCTCCCTCGCACCTCTCTAGAAGTGCCTTAGTGCCTGACCCCTATCTTCTTGGGCTTAAAACACTTTTTTATGTAAATGTAAATATGTAATTACTGATACTTCATTCTTTGGCTATGTACTCCATTGACTGCATTTTTTCAACATAATCGAGTAATTCCTCCATAGAGGCTTTAATTGATTTGTTTTGCTATCAATACTTTTTTTTTTTTTTAATTTTTTTTAGAAAAAAATGTTGAGATTTTGGCATTAGGGAGGATAGATGCCCTGCTTTTTGGAATGATTTAAAAGTTGAGATGATGTATATGCATTCAAAAGGTGGGATCATTTATGGCAAATGGTGTACTTATTCCAAAAGAGAAATTACAATTACATGAATCCTTTCTTTCTTACCCTTGTTCTGCTGTAGTTTTAAGGCTAAATAATCAAGAAAATATTTGCACCAATTTATCCATTAATTATGTCTGCGTTTATTCAGTTATTTGGATGTTGGAGAGATATCTGGTTTTGAAGCCTTTTATGCATGCAAGTTACAAAATTTTGTTTAAACTATTACAAAAGGTTGGTGACTTGGTGGAATAGCTTTAATGAGATGTAATGAGCTATGACATAAGAACCAATTGGATTTAAAATTTGGTATTTTAAATGTGAATTAGAGTTGACTGGTTTCTCAAACTGTACCAACTTACGTGACTGCCAAGTTTTTAATTTTTTACCTCGTACTTTGTATATGGCCTATGAGTAACTTGTTTGCTGCCTTTAATCTCTGTTTTGATGCATATAATCTGCATATGACACCATTTTATTAGATTATAGTGTAGCATCATGCCAGAAACATAGGCTGTCAATACTTCTGATGTGATGCTATCATCATTTTATTTGTTGTGGTGATGCCAGTAGTTAGAGCATAAAGCTAATCAGTAATAAAAAAATATGTTTGTTTGCTTGGGAGATGGTGAAATTGATAAGGGCGCTATGAATGACATTGTGATGTCAAGAAAATAGTCTATTGTGACTAGGGGTTTTTGAAGTATGCTTTTGAAAGAGGTAGGCAGTAGCTTTAAAAAAAGATGGCATCCTATCTTATCAATCCCTGTGCCACTTGATGCCCAGAGTGTGAAATTATCCAAGGTTTCATGCTTGATAACTCACATATTTCCACATAATCAGATGTATGCAAAAGTGAAGCTTCTCCACTTTAGTTTGTAAGGTGTGGCTTAGATTTTAAACCTGAATTTCTCTTAGTGTTGTATCTAATGTATCTTACTTTGCAATGCTGGCCATATCTGTTACTATGAATAAGTTGAACTTATCGTTATATACTTTCTTTACCTATGGAAGAAAATCTCCTACTATAACTTTCCCCATAGATAAGTAAACTGATCTACTGTAGTTTGTAGCTTTCCTTTGAATTTCTATTATAGAGGTCATATGAGCTAGTGTCCTTGAATGAGTTGATGTTTCCCTCCTTGGAGGCAATAGCAACACAAAATGAATTATTCATGAAAATTGTGATGACGAAGCTTTCAAGCTCATGCAGGAAGAAGCTTTGATATTCTTGATAATGTGCCTTGAGGTACTGGAGTAGCAATTTTACATTCTGGCCGGTGAGATTTAGTCTTCAACATGATACACAGGCTATAAATATAGATTACAAAAGTTTACTTTAGGAGGCAAATTAAATTTCGAAGTATAAAGTTTTTTCGAAGTTGGATATGTTTTACAAAGTTAATGGTGATGCTTACTTTAAATGGCTGCCAAGTTTTCGTTTTGTGTTTGGTTGGTTGGGCTTATGCTGTTATGGTCTTACCTATATGAGATCATGTGCACTGTAGGAAGACTAAATTTAGTTGCAATCTTAAATTAAGTTTTGTTTTATATGTGAACCTTCTTTTATCATCTAGTGCTGTTTGGAGCATGCTGCTTTTGAGTTTATCGACTTTATTCAGTTGGACTATAGGTTATCTCATTACTTTGAACTTAACAGGTGAATGTAGAATCCGAATCTTCAACGACAGATCCGAATCCAAAGCCAGTTGAGTTGCACAGCCAGAAGACTGATTAAACTTCAGTTTCTTTAGTGGCAGACATCCATCTGCAAGTTCTATTTTCACTGTGATTGTATGTAAGCTTACTTGATTGTTGGTTCAAAAGGAAACTAAAACTATAAAGGAATGTAGTAGCATTGTGGTTACCATACGTCTTGTGTCAGTCAATATCAGCATGAACTTTATGCTTCCTTACACCTCCTTCCCTTTATGTCGTACATAGTAGTTATTTGATTTCCGAAAGCTGTGTTCCTTAATCCTTCTCAGAAGGGAAAATAAGAAAAAGGAAGAGCCTTATTAGTTTTTAGAGGTGGAGCCTGGTTTGAATGCATCAGTATGGTGGAATTGTGTGGTCCGTGGTTGTTTCATGTGTTTGCTGGTGTCAACTGTCAACATTGCTATAATATATCCGGGGCTACATACCACCTAACTCCTTGATCTGATTTTAAGGTGTATAACTCTTAAAGAGTCACAAAGTGAATGAATTTAGCTGGATATTAAGATATCAGCCATGTTTCCAAAAAAAAAAAAAAAAGGAAAAAAAAAAAGAAAAGAACAACATGAGTATAATGTCATGTACCATATAGCTGGTTGTATTTAATAAGGTATAATCAATTTAATAAGAAATAAACTTGAGAAAAATAAATAATAATTCGTTGAGCATTTATTAGGATTTCTATTAATCCAAGCTTCAGGGGAACATCGATGATTCCAATTTCAACTGAATTTAAGTTTAATTTTGAATAGGAAAAATTTACAGGAAAGGGTAGGGGTACACTTGGTGTACAAGAGGGAAAGGAATAGAAGAATTATCCACTTCAAAATAAAATTCTCTTTTAACTTGTTGTACATTTTTTTAATTTTTTTTTTTTTTTTTTATTTTATTTTTTTTTACCTCTTGTATACTTTCTACTAGTATTATTCATGAGTAATTTTAGATTTATTTATTTATTTTAAAATAGTTTGATTACTTGTGTTAGTTAGGTTTTATTAAGGATTTAATAAACTTTATTTAAAAAAGTTAGGTAAAATTGTGTATTAATTAATAAGTAAACTAATTAGGATGATTATTTATTACAATACACATACCCTATACGGGAAAAAACTTGCGTGAACCTGATCCACAATAATATTATTATGAACTTAAGGTTTATACGCATGCAATTGATGTTATATTTGAACATTGTGACCCTAATATTAACATATTAACCTTATTTTTAACATAGTAACCTTTATAAAAGCTTGTGTGACATTTAATATTATTGTGAACCTAAAGTGTGACGTTATGTTGAACATAATGATGCTAATTTTAACATGGTGACCTTTATTATTCAAATTGATCAGAATATAAAATATTTCATTAAAAATAAAAAACCTCTTAGAGCCTTTATAATTCCACAATAACTTGTCCAAAAAAAAAAAAAAATTAGTGTGCCTTTTATTTCAACCTAATAACTTTTATTTTAATATAGTGACTTTTTTTTTTTTTTTTTTTTTTATTAATTAAACAGCCATAGTGTCTCTAAACTTGTGGTCCACAATAAACTAGTGTGAACTAGGTCCATTTAAGAGTTTGTAACCTAGGTGTAACATGTTGTAGCAAGCCCGGTACAAGTCGTGTCTTATTTAAAGAAAATAAAGAGGAGTTGTTTCCCAAGTTTTTACAGAGCCACATAGGGTTAAAAATTTTCAACACACCATATAGGATTATAAATATTAGTTATAACCAATTAAATAAGAAATTTATAATTTCTTTTAGAATTAAATAATTCAAATGTCTCATAAGCATAGTTGGCAAATGAGATTTTCAAGTGTAATTAAATACGGAGTATTAAATTTTATCTTTTGAGATTAGGAATATTATCAAAATACGGAGTTTATAACAAATGAGAGGAAGATCACATTTATTTTAAAAAATACGAGTACAATAGAAAATTCAAACAACTACATAGCTTTTCACAAAAGCTAATAATATTATGTTTTCAAGCTAATATAATATTAACAGTTCAGAAAAACTATACATTGCCAAATACTCCTAATTTATTTTTACTCTAGTAGAAAAATAAAATAAAATAAAATGACTCCGTATAGTTATCCAAACTCTTGATTGCTGATAATTTTGAATCAACGGTGTATGGCCCATCAAACTCTATTCTAAGCGGTATGTTTTGGGCTGCCTGATTTAGAAACTACAATAATCCAAATTGAATTCAGCAAGAACACTACCGGTGGAGCCGTGGATAGTTTAGGGCCATCTTATCTAAGAACAATAGTAAATTGCGACTTGGATTCATATTAGAAGTCCGTAAATTTTATTAACCCTTTACGTCGTAAAAAAAAATAATAGTACTATAATATAAATTGATTTACAAGTAGTTTTCTTAATGATATTATCATATAGAATCTTTATTAATTTTAATGCAATTGAAAATTACACTCTCAATATATAAGCTACTCGAGTATTTAAAAAAAAAAGAAAATTGAACAATAATTAAACAATCAAGATCAAAGCTTAAAAATTCATGCGTAAAACTGTATCTAACCCACATAAACATCCCTTGTTACCATTCTTTTTAAAGAACGGTTTACCATTAATTATTTGTAGATACTTATTCCATTTATTCTTCACTTTATCAATCTTTAACCACCTCTTGTTCATGCTTTTGCTCTTTGTATTCCTGTTTTCTTTGGTGAAAGTGTAGCTTCTTAGATACCTTTGTCTAGAAGCATATTGCAATTTCAACAACAACGATTGTGACGGCAATGGTAGTGATGGTATGGAAAATTTAGAGTAATGTTCTTCGTTGTCGTGACTTCTCTCTTCTCTTTGAGTTATTTCCTTTAAAAATTCAACATCCGAAATAGGCCATTCATAGAGCTTCGAGAAATTTATATTCATCTTTATTCGTTGATTTGATTTAATTACTTTCTCTCGCTTCACCTTATCCTTTATAATGTATGTATATAATTATTCATGTAACTATATATATTTATTATATACAAGACCGAAGCAAATTTGATTTGGAGTAGAGTTTGTTTTCAAGTAGGTATCTAATTATATGTTTCCTAAATTGAAACTGCAGTGTATCATCTCATCTTAATTTTTTTTTTTTAAAAAAAATTTGTATATTAATAATCTGTAATGTGACTAATATCTTATTAGAACTCAAAGGAATTTTCTAGATTTTTTACAAAAAAAATTATTATTACAAGTTTAAGCATGTCATAAATCTCACTTGTCCTCGCGTGACACCGTCTTTATTGACAATAAATCACAATGCAATCGATGCAAACATCGCAAATCAACTTAATTAATTATTAGAAAAATAAATTTAAAAAATTTAAAGTAAAATAATATCATTACTTCCCCTCAAAAAAAAAAAAAAAAAAAAAAAAAAAAAAAAAAAACATCGCAAACCAACTTAATTAATTATTAGAAAAAAAAAAATAAAAAAAATTAAAGTAAAATAATATCATTACTTCCCCTCAAAAAAAAAAAAAAAAAAAAAAAAAAAAAAAAAAAAAAAACATCACAAACCAACTTAATGATAAGTTCCGTTGCCGGAAATTGGTGCAAGTTCTATTTTCACTGTAATTGTATGTAAGCATACTTGATTGTTGGTTCAAAAGGAAACCAAAAAGTAAAAACGACAGTAGTAGTAATGTAGTATTGTGGTTACCATACCACCTAACTACTTGATCTAATTTTAAGCTTAAAGAGTCACAAAGTTAGGGCATGTTTATTTCATCTTAATTTCAGTTTAGTTCGGTTTAACTCTAATCAGTTCAGTTCGGCTCCAATTAATTTATTTCAGTTCAGTTCAACTCCTAATTTTCTTCTCTCATAAAATATTCATTTCAGCTCTATTCAGTTTAGTTCAATTCAATTCAGCTCCAATTAGTTCAGTAAATGTGAACAGGCCTTTAATCGATTCAGTTGGATACTATGAAAAAAATTTGATATCGGGTCATTTACCATATAGCTAGTTGTATTTAATAATTAACAAGATATAACTGTATAATTGATGACAATTTGTAAATGTATTTTTGAATCTTAACTTAGGTATAAATGTATAATGATTTTGTCAAGGTTTATTCTAGGAGAGTGAGAGATAACTTTAATAAGAAACAAACTTGAGAAAAATAAATAAAACAATTCGTCAAGCATTTTTTAGGATTACTATTTATCCAAGCTTCATGGAAACATCAAGATTCCAATTTCAATTGGTTTTAATTTCAATTTGAACCCTTATTTTTTTCATCCATTTTCTACCATGTGTACAAAATATGACCTATAAATGAGGGTTAGTCTAATTGGTTGGAGGCTCTCCTTCCATCCCTATGAGAGATTGAGAGGAGTTTGATTCTCACCCCAAGTATGTAGGATCCCCAATTTCCACCCTTACTACTTGTAAGAGAATTCTTCTTACCTACAAAAAAAAAAAAAAAAAAAAAAAAAAAAAAAAAAAAAGTAAAGTGGATGAATAATACTTTTTTTTGCCCATTTAAAAATGCATCTATCTCAAATCAAATTTATCTCTATTTTCATAAACGTAAAAATTATGAAAACGCGATATTAATAAAATATATAATTAGATAAATATCCCACATGATTATACTATCTCTTATAGAGTTATAGATTAATGACAATTAAGGGTAAAAAAAAATATGACCCCAATATTATTAATGGTAGGGGTGAAAGTTCAGTTTGCGGTTTGGATTATAGCCAAAACCAAATCCAATCCGAACTAATTCGGTTTCGGAAATCTCAATCCGAATCCAAACCGAATTAAGATTCAATCCAATCCAACCCAAACCGAATTAATTCGGTTTTTCAAATTAGAATCCAATCCAAACCGAAATTTGTTCCCTTCTTTTGCAACATTCAAATCCGAAACTCAAACTTCACCCTGAAAATTCTTACAATCATTTCTTGTTAACTACATTCTTTGTGAGAGAGTAAAATATTGAGAAAGGAGAATTGAGAATTAGGTTCTTTTTTTAAGTTTATATATGAAAGGGGAAAGTGGTTGGATACTTTGAAAAATAAAATGGGCTTAAAGTATTGGGTCGAAAATCGGTTTGTAATTCGGTTTTCGTTTTTTTTTAAACCTCAAATCGAATCCAATTCGTAATCCATTTTTTTAGTTTTTCCAATCCGATCCAATTCAAATTCTTAAAAAATCCAAACCGAATTACTAATTTGATTTGGTTTTCGTTTCAGTTTGGTTTTAATCCGAATTCTTTCACCCCTAATTAATGGGGCGAATATTTAGAGATGGAGGGAGTGTTATTATTTACCCCAAAACTATATTATGAAACTGAAAATGAATTATAAAGTTAATTAAGAAGCGAAAACGTAACAAGAAAGATTATACGAAGACTTCGTATAATCTATTAAAAAAAAAAAGATTATATAATCATTAACATACCTCGTAAATAATTTTATATTGATTGACTCTATGAAATTGCTACCCGAGTTATGATGAACTTTCTCTTTGTCAAGTTATGGTTTTAAAAGAAGACATTTAGCCAATGATTGTTTTCTGTTACGTATACTTAGGCCTTGTTTAGTTGAACGAAAAAAAAATGGAGGAATTGAAAAATTATGGAAATTTTAAAATTGGGGGTTAGGGGGGGGGGGGGGGGGGGTGGGGGTGGGGGTTGTTTGGTTGGCTATAAAAGTGAAATATGTAGAAATTGTAAATTCATGGGAATTTTCAATTCCTACAAAATGTGGGAAATAAATTACCCAGTCCCCCTTGGTAACTCAAAATTCCCATGAATTACAATTTCCTTTATAGCAACCAAACAAATTTATGCAATTCCTAAGAAATTGAATGTGAAAATTTAATTCCAATGAAATGCAGTTGCCTTTAGGAAATAAAATCCCATATCAACCAAACAACACCTTATAACATAAACTTCACTTATGATATTATATAAGTACTTTACTTTGTATACAACAATTATTATTATTGTAATTCATAACAATGATAATAATTGTTAATTATAAAATTTATATGATTAAACGCTTGTAATAATAAAGTTTGAGATTGAATCAAATACTAACTCTTAAGAATTTATCTCGTAATATCATTGCCTAATAATATCTAGTCCTAGAGAGTCCAAGTTTATGTGACAACACAAATTTTTAAAAAAACCCGGTGTTCATTAATTTAATGAATAACGGAATTTTCGGACAAGCAACAACTGCCAATTTAGTGGGGTTGGCACGTGCGTCCTAATGATTGCCAAAATAAAGAAATAGAATTTTTCTCTCTTCATTCATTCACTATAGCTTTCTCTCTCCTCGTTTTTCTCTCTCTAAAAAAGCAATTAACTAGCGTTTCGAGCGTGTTCTCTCTCCTCCATTGTTGATTTTCGAGCTTTTTCTCTCTTTTCTTTCACTTGTGAAGTTGTTATTTGCTGAATTCTGGTTCGTTTACTTTTTTTTTTTGAGATTTTTGTTAGTTTAAATTGTTTTGGTTCTTCGATTTTTAGGTTTTTTTATTTTGATTTTGTTTTCGTTTTTCGTAGTGTTTGTTTCAGCAATGGTGAAGAAGAAGATTACAAAGAAGGCTGTAGATGCTGAAGAAGGTGTGTTTATTTAAAATTTTCAACCTTTTTTCAAATTTTCAATTGAATTTTCGCTTATATATGTCGAATTAGTAGTGCATGTTTTTTTTTTTTATAGTTTTCTGTTGATTTTTTTATGCATATTATGATAATTGAATTTTAATTTTAAAGTTATTATGTTTAATTTTGCTTTATTTTATTGTTCATTGTGATAATTGGTTCAAAATTTGTTATACATGTGTTGTGGTGTTGTTATATGTGAAACAAATTTTGCATGTTTGTTTTCAGAAGTTTTATTCATTGCTTATTATTTTTCAAATTTTGTATGTTAGGTTTTAGTTAGATTATGAGAATAGTATGCATATCTGCATTGTGTTTGTGTATATGTGTTTGAGTAACAGTAATATGTGCATTGTGCATTGTGCATTGTGCATTGTGTGTGAGTAATAGATATATATGTTATTTATATGCATGACAAAGGTTACTTTATGTTGTTAAAAGGGTGATTTTATGCTGTGAAAAGGATCACTTTATGCTGTTAAAAGGGTCACGTTTTCATTTAAAAGGGTTGCTTGTTGTAGTTTAAAGGGTGACTTTATGCAGTTAAAAGGGTCACTTTATATATTTAAAAGGGTCACTTTATGCTTGTTAAAGGGTTACTTTTTCAGTTAAAAGGGTTACTTGTTGTATTTTTAAGGGTGACTTTATGCAGTTAAAATGGTCACTTTATTCATTTAAAAGGGTCACTTTTTGCATTTAAAAAGATTTTATGCATATATTTTGAATTTTCCCATGAGTAATTTGTGAATTTGTAATTTATGGTTATTCTCTGTATTAATTAGATATAGGTGGTTCAATAGGTGGATATCGTTATAAATCGCCTTCAAGGGGAAAAGCAATGGGTAAAGAGCCTGCTAAGGAAAAAACAATACCTAAAAAGAGCAAGACAGTTCCTGAGAAGGACAAACCAGAGTCTAAAACTATGAAGGCTAAAACTGTTCCTAAGAAGGCCAAAGCAGAGTCTCAAAAGGTTAAAGCAGCTCCTAAGAAGTTTAAAATTGTATCTAAGAAGGCCAAAACAGTAGCTGATTCTAAATTGCAAGTGGTTTCTAATTCTGATTCTGATACTGTTGTGTAAGTATACATGTTTTTTGTTTTGCATTTTTTAATTATATATATCATGATTATGATTTTGATATTGTTTAACTTACTTTTTTAATTATTATTATTTAGGGAAAAAAGACCCTTGATTGCAAGGTGCAGACCACACACATTGGAATTTATGTTGAGTACTTTTAGTCCTAATAAAAAAAAAGTTGTTGAAGAAATAGGTTTTAGTGGTTTATTACATCTGAAATTGAAAACTTTGAATCGTCAAATGCTACATTGGCTTGTTGAACACTTTAATGGTGGTAGCTGCATGTTTACTATTGCTGCTGGTAAAGAGTTTGTAGTTACTAAAAATGATATATACGATGTCTTTGGCTTGCCTATGAGTGAGATTACTGTTCCTGAACTTCAGAAGAATCCTGAAGAATGTAGTGTAGATAAACGTATCATTCAGTCATGGAGACTTGATTATGGTCTTACTGAGAAGCAACCTCTGCATTTGTCAAAAGTGGAGTCTAGGATGGTTGATTTGGATGATGGTGGGGAAGAATTTAAGAGATGTTTTGTGCTTCATGCTATGTCTAGCTTCTTAGCTCCTACTACTAATAGGACTGTTTCATTGAAATTGCTGAAGGCTGTTGAAGAAGTTAATGAAATCAAAACATTTGATTGGTGTTCATATGTTTTGAAAAAGTTAAAGAAGGTTGTTGTGAAGTATAAGAATGATGAAAATGCTCAAAATGTAAGTGGTTGTTTGCTAGCTTTGCAAATTATGTATTTTCATCGAATAAATTTTCAAGGAGAAAAGGAAAGTAGTACCCTTCCTTTGATTCAACATTGGACTGCGAAGATTAAGAAGCGGATCAATTTGGAGATCAAAGCTGGTGATTTTGGGCGGGAACTATTGGATACCCTTACATATCCTATTTCAGAGCCTCAAATTAGGGATCCTGTTGTTAAGCAAACTTGTGGTCAGGGGCTTCTACAAGTGGTAGAAGTAGCCGCATTCTTGCATTTGAGCTTCCAGAAAATGTGATGACTGATGATGAAATTAAAGAAATTTCAACTGATGTAAGTGTTCTTTTTTTTTTTATTATTTTTTTTTATTTTTATATTTAGTTATTATCTCTTTATATGCACTAAAGTTACCCTTTATGTGCACTAAAGTTACCCTAAATATTCAGTTAGAAGGGTTACTTCATGCATTTAAAAGGGTAACTTTATGCATAATAAAGGGTAACCTTATGCATTTAAAAGGGTAACTTTATGCATATATCATGAATTTTCATTTGTTTTTTATTTTTATTTGTTACATTTGTATAGTTTCTTATTAGTTCATATGTTTGCAGGCTGTTCATGAAACATTTCTTTTGGTTAAAAGAAATATAGATGTATTATTGTTGGTTCAGTCACAGGGTTTTCAAGCCTTGAGTGATATGATTTCTTCTCGCAGAACTGTTTCATTATCCTCTGATGATGCTGTTGTAGTTTCTCAAACTCAACAGCTACTCTCTGATCCTCATTACCTGAAGCTTTTAGATGGTTTAATTGAGGAGTGTAATAAGATGAAGTCTGTTCATGAATTGCTTCATGATTTTTATGAACCTGAAGGTCATAACAATGATGTCCCTGGAGATGAAAATGCACAAAATTTGAATTTGAATAGGTCTGAGGATGATGTCAATGGTAATGGAAAAAGTGTTGTGATGAATAGGTCTGAGGATGATGTCAATGGTAATGCTGGGCCTTCTGTAGAAAATGCTTCTAGAAGTATCATCAGAGGCAATAAATCTTTGTGCTCACTCGACTGTGGGCCAGTAGGTGTGGATGTGCCTTTTCTTACACTGTTTTTGAGGGCTAATGCTCGGATTTTCAAGAATTTGCCTAAGTTACATTTGGAAATTCTTGATTATTGTTTACTGAAGGATGATTCAATGATGAGGAAGTTAAGTGTCATTTTTTATGATAATTATATTTTTATATGTTTTTTTTCCTTTATTTTTTTTAATGCTTATCTTATTTTTTATTGTTGCAGTGTGAACCTTGTTACTTTTGGGATGAATTTTTTAATTCCAAGAGAAGACATGGTGTCCCTGGTAGCTCCACTTAGAATTCGATGGTGCATCATTGATTGCTATTGTCTATATTTGAATGAGAAGGCATGTTTTGATTCTGGTCCTCGAAATTCTTCTTTGGTGTGAGGCAAAGTGTAAGTAATTTGATTTTTTTTTTATTTTTTATTTTATATTTAAACACATTTACTCTATATAAATATATAAACAAGTTCTCATACTTTTAATAGTTTGCATTCTTGCATGGTTGTGAAAACATTGGCAAAGGTGATATTTCACAAGTTGTTAATGATTTGCACGATTTTTGGGAAGGTTGGGTGAGCTATGAGAATCCTGAATGTGATATTATGGATGCTGAACTGGTATATTTCATGCTAAATTACTATCAAAACTTTAAAAAAAGTTCTGTTTTTGTGTTACTCTGTCTAAATTAGCGTTTTAATTTTTCTGTTTCAGATCTATTTTCCTGTTCTTGTTGAGAATCACTACATTTGGTTTGTTATTGATCATACAAAAGAGGTGGTATATTATCTTGACAATATTATCTGGCGTGATGATGCTCTTGAATATACCAAAGAATTGTCTTCACACTTGGTATGTTTATGTTGATTCATTGTTATGTGTCTGTTTACTTATTGTTTCCATTTAATTTTTTTTTATTTTATTCTAAACTTTTATATTTTATGTCAGTGTGATCAAATGGGTGTTTTTCTCGGAAAAAGAAATCATCCAAAGAGTTCTCAGCTACCTTCTTGTGGGTTTCAAATTGTTGAGTTGGAATGGAGAAAAGAAAAAGTTGACAATTTGGACTGTGGGGTGTTTGTCATGTATCACATGCTCCATTTTGTTGGTGAATCGTTCAAATTAAATGAACTGAAAACAGTAATTATTCATCTATTTTGTCTGTAGTTTTTCCCTTTCTAATGCTTTTATTAATTACATATTGATAAGTTTTTATTTTATTTTATTTTTTTGTTTGTTTGTTGTGAGATTATTGGGAGAAAATTTCTGCGAGGTGAGATCTGTACCACACTGGTGCTGTGTGATTTGAATGAATCTAGGAATGATGTGTTGTCAGAATTAGAGAAGTTCAATGAGAAGAAGAAAGATCCTGCTTATTGCCAGGGAATTGAAATGAGAAGAAAGGATGCAATTGCTGCAAAGAAGAAGAAAGAAAATGAAGAAAGAAAAATGACAGCTGAAGCAGAAGCAAAGGCAGAGGTAGAAGAAGAGAATCCCAAAGGAAAAAGGGCAAAAAAGAAGACAGACAAGTACACTCCTTCTAAAGGGTGAAATGACTGTTAGTTATTAGTTGATTAGGTCTAGGAGTATTTTTTGAAAAATGAAAAAACTTAATGTATGTACATATACATCAAGTTAAATGATGTAATTAAACTTAGTGGATAGTTTTTGGTTCTTTTGGAATACTGATGTATGTGCATACATTAAGTAATTTGAAAGGTTCTTATGTATGTTTTTTATGGGGTCACTTTTGTGCATAAAAAGGGTTACTTTGTAGCATAAAAAGGGTTACTTTTGTGGGTAGAAATAATAAGTTTATACATGATAAGGTATACTTTTGTGGGTAGATAGGGTAACTTTTATGCATGAAAAGGGTAACTTTTATTGATAAAAGGGGTAACTTTTATTAACAGAAAGGGTAACTATTACCAAAGAAAAGGTTGATTTAGTGGATAGAAAGGATAACTTTTATGCATGAAAAGGGTCACTTTCATGCATAAAAAGGTTTACTTTGTAGCATAAAAAGGGTTACTTTTGTGGGTAGAAATAATAAGTTTATACATGATAAGGTATACTTTTGTGGGTAGATAATGTAACTTTTACGCATGAAAAGGGTAACTTTTATTGATAAAAGGGGTAACTTTTATTAACAGAAAGGGTAACTATTACCAAAGAAAAGGTTGATTTAGTGGATAGAAAGGATAACTTTTATGCATGAAAAGGGTCACTTTTATGCATAAAAAGGGTTACTTTTATACGTTAAAAGGGTAACATAAGTTGATGTGTTCCAATAATTAAACACGTGCTAATAAAAGTGTCAATCACATTTTCATTAAACTAGTCATAGAGTAAAAAAACAAAAGAAAAATAGTTTAACAATACAAGGTATATTAATTTCGAAAAAAAAAAAAAATGTTCTAAAAAAGATCTTAAAAGAGTCGTAAGTTAGGTGTCTTTGATCCAAATTCTGAATTTGGAGGTGGCAGTGCTGGTTTTCTTTTTCTCTTGCTTTTTTTAAGTCCTCCTTTTGCTCTCTTGCTTCTTCCTTTTGTTACAGCCCTTTTAGGATCAAGTATTATTGGTACACTTGTGCTTGTACTCGATGCTGAAGAAACGTCAGTATTGCTTTGAGTGTTGTCTGCCACATCAGGAATGTTAGAAGCAGCTTCTGCACTTTCTTTCTGAGCAGCACTAGCAAGTAAGTCTTCTACCATTTTAAGACTGTTTCTGAAGCTTTCTTCCATAAATGCTCTTGTCTCTTCATTTTCTTGACTTTTTAAGATTAGATTGTAGTATTTCCTCATCATTGTTTGCCTCCATGGAATATATTGCTGTTTAATTAGGATCCTGATTCTTCAACCTATCCCATGCCTCTATTTTTGCAAACTTAGTCCATCTTTTTGAAACATACTTGTCTTGTATTCTTGTTACTGAATGCAAATGTAGAATTCTAATGCAATGATAACATAACCATCCAGATGCTTCAAAATTTTTGCAAGTACACCATACATTCTGGCTCTCATGTATATAGTTTACTTGATGTGCAGACCATGGCTTGTCTTCTAGTGTTACTTGATAAAGTAGGCATTCTTCATTACTGCCTAACATCTGAACAGTTGTTGCCATAGAGTATCCAAACTCCTCTTCAAAATCTCTAAAGAGTGATAAAGTGAAAAACTGTACATCAAAATCATGTAGCTCCATTTAAATTGCCATATATTAGGTGTAATTTATGTACTTGTCAGTTAACTTTTTACCTGTGCAGCATGCTTTAGCATTCCAGATAGAGGCAATGAAGTGAATGCTATTGACTTGCTACATGTAAACTCATCATATTTCTCTGTGCTTCTCCAAAGATTAGTTGTCTTCTTAAATATGGTATAAAATTTTGTCAAAGTAGTTGCTGTAGTTGCTTTACTTGCTCTGAATCCTATAGCATGATTAGTGCTTTCACTCCTTTGTGACGATAAGATCCCTGCTGAAAAGAAATCTCTATTAAGGGCAGGACACCATTTGTCTTTCAACTCATACACTCTTTTGTACCAAGAGTGTTCTATCAACTCATATTTCTGCAACATTGCCTGCCACTTTGCTTTGAATTCTTGTTCTGTCACACACATCTTTAAGCACTGGTTGAATGCAAATTTGAATTCTTTGTCTTTTTTAAGAGCTCCAAATCTGGTTATGGCATTTTGCTCCAAATGCCATATACAAAGTCTATGCCTTGTATTAGGAATCACCTGCATTGAAAATAAAGGGGTCACTTTATGCTGTTAAAAGGGTTACTTTATGCACTAAAAAGGGTAACGTTATGCAGCTAAAAGGGTAACTTTATGTGAAAAAGGAAAACTTTATTGTCAGAGCTCAAATCTGTAAGATGTCAATATAAATCTTTTACCTCCAGAATTGCATTTGCCATTGCTTGGTCCTGGTCAGTGAATATTGAAGTTGGTTTTCTATCCTCCATAGCTTTGAAGAAGGTTTGTAGTAACCACACAAATGAATCTGTCGTTTCATCCCCAATAAAAGCACAAGCAAACATACAATTATGCCAGTGGTTATTTATGCCAACAAATGGGGCACATATAAGATTATATCTGTTGATTCTGTATGTTGTATAAAAGATAAGAATATCTCCATATATCCTATAGTCTTCTAGCATCATTGAATCTCTCCAAAAGATATTGCAAATTCTTCCTTCTTTGTCAAACTTCACTCTAAAAAAGAAGTTTGGATCCTCTGATTGTTCCTGACTTAAAATGTTCACTAAAGTTTAAGCATCTTCAGCCTCAATTTGTTCCATTCTTAACCTTGAGCAGAAATTCAGGTGATCTACAACACTATGGCCTACATTCTGTTCTCCTCCAGCCTCTGTAGCCATGTAATTGTAAGTGTCCATTGTAGTTAGACCTGAAGATTTCATTGTTTTGATTGCTTCAGTTTTTTCCTCTGTCATTTTTCTTTCAGAACGATGCAAATAATGCCACTGTGGCTTTGTTAGCTCGTGGTTATGCTGAATAACATGAGCCACCACCATTAATTGTCCTTCTTTATTCACTTTTGCTCTTATGCATGCCTTGCAATTCGATCTTGTAATGGATACTTGTCTTGGCTTTCTTGTTTTTACATTTACATCCTCTTCATCAACCATTTCAACTAACTTTGTTTTCTTCTGACCTGAATGTCTCTTTCCCTCAGCAGAACACACATAGTTTTTCTCAGTTACTATTTTTGTGTGTTGTTTGAATCTAGTTGTATGTTTTCTTATTGAAAACCCCAGTATAGCAGCATGTTTTTCATACAATTCCAAAATTTCTTCAAAAGTTTCTCTTACCACACCAACAAATGATCCTCTAAGATCTAAACCAGAAGCATCAATTGGATTTGTATCTGTTATTTAATACAAACAAATCAGATAATAACCACAGGCAGCATAAAAAAAGGGTAACATTCGTTTGAAAATAGGGTAACTTTTATGCATGAAAAAGGTAACATTTAGGCATTCAAAGGGTTACTTTTTGCATACAATCTGAATTTTCAGCATACAATCTGAGTGTAACATTTGTGCATAAATAGGGTCACTTTTAAGCATGAAAAGGGTAACATTTAGGCATTCAAAGGGTTACTTTTTGCATGCAATCTAAAAAGTTCTGCATTCAATCTGAGGGTAACAATTAGGCATAAGTACGGTCACGTTTATGCATGAAAAGGGTAACAATTATGTATTCAAAGGGTTACTTTTTGCATACAATCTCAAAAATTTATAGAAATTACCTTCAGTTGCATTTGATTTGGTTGTTTGTTCTGAATTTGAATAAATTGATTTATCAGGAACCACTTGATTTTCTGCATTGTGAATTGCGTCTTCTGCATTCTCAATTGCTTCATCTGCATTATTGATTGCTTCATCTGCATTGTCTGGATTGTTGAATATTGGTACGAATTCATCTCCAAAACAATTAGTTTCTTCTTCTTCTATAATCGATCGATTTAAATCGATTTCAAATCCAGTCTCAATTTGCCTCTGTTTTTGTAGCAATTCGTGAATGAGATTGCTGCAATTTGTTGTATCGAAAGTCGAATTCTCCATTGATGATCGAATTCTGCAATTTGTAAGTTTTCTCACTTTCTTTGTCCTTAATTGATGATCGAATTCTTCTATTTGTGCGTTTTCTCACCTTTTTTCTCCTCGATTGATGATCGATTTCTGCAATTTTTGCGTTTTCTAACCTTTTTTCTCCTCGATTGATGATCGTTTTCTGCAATTTTTGCGATTTCTCACTTTCTCTCTCCTCAATGGATGATCGATAGCTGCGTTTTCTCACTTTCTCTCTCCTCCATTGTTGTTCTGCGTTTTTTTGATTTTTAGGTATGAAATTCCGCGATTTTTTTTTTAAAAAAAAAACAGTAAATGGGTTGCACGATGTACAGTAAAAATACTGTACACCGGGTACATGCAAATGGGATTGATGTAACAAATCCTCATAATACTCTATATAAACCCTCTTATTGGCCTTATACCTTAGCTTCAAAATTACACAAATCAACTTTCACAACCTTATTGAGAATAAAAAAAAAAAAAAAAAAACAAACCAAAACAAAACAAAACCCTACAAAAACAATGAAGACAATTATATTCATTAGTTTACTAGCTCTTTTTCATAGGAGGCTCCTTTGCCCAAGAAGTGCAACCGAAGGGGTTCCTACACCCGCGCCTACAACCTCTCCTTAAGCCACCTCATCACCGCCACATGTTCCCGGGATGGAAGTGGTCATTGCCACCATTGTCCGATTTGCCGCCGTTGCCTCTTTTGCCTGCTGACATTGATTGCAAGAATGAAGTAGGAAATTATCTTATCAATCGTCAACAAGGTTCCTTGAGTGATGAATGTTGTTCGTCACTCGAAAACAACCCTAGCCCTTTAGTCAAGAGTATCTATAACCAAGCATGCTCTAGTGGTGTTGCATCTCCTCCTAGTGCTTAAGAAAATAATTTAGTACGTAATTAGCATTAGAGTATAGTTTTATTATTTTATATAATGCAATAAAAGTCATTAGGAACTTTAGAGTGAAATAAATGTGTTAATCACATATTTAGGGATATTAGCAGTAGATGATTTATTAGTATTATTATAATAGTTTGATATTATTAATAAAGTTTGTTTTTAATTTATAGAAGTTTATAAAGTTGTATTGTTATTTTGCATATATCCTTTTTTTTTTTATTTTTTTTTATTTTTTTTATTTTTTAATGTTTAGCCTTGTTGTATTATTACGCAATAATATTTTGTTGTATTATTTGCTAGTGCAAGTTATACAACAACATTGTATGTTATAACATGTTCGAGTTAGTTAAAAAGTGATTTATATTTTTTACTTTAACTGAAAATTGGTACCAAATACGTTAACCGAGGTAGTATAACAGTATAACACAACATCGATTATACACTTAAAAAATTACTATGTATGTAGTTTTCTACCTCAACCAACAAATTTACAAATTAATTCTTTTTAATAAGAATTATGGGATCAATAACAATAACAGTTGTGATTAAAGAATTAATTTTAGTCAATACAAATAAACGGTTGTGATTTGTTTTAATACAATGGCCGCAATTTTATTGTAGCCATTTGAAAACTATCCTAACATAGAATTTGTATCAATATTCCGTTAGGTCCCCCAACAAAAAGTGACATTTATAACGAATTGATCAATTGACAGAATAAATGGCTATTATTGTTCATTTCTTTCTGTGACCCAAATTAATCTGTAACTTGATTTTTAATACTTCCTCTTTTTTTTTTAATTGCATCACTTTGTTAAAATAGAAGTTTCAAATTAGTTGCTTCCTCCATCCCATAATATATGAGACGTTGAACTTTTTTCCACTATTCATGCATTAGGTTTGACTATAACTTTTTACAAACATAATAAAAATATATTTTATCATAATATACGTTGTTAGATAATATAAAATTTTATACTACCTCTGGTCCAATTTAGTTGCAACTATTTCCTTTCTGGGCCGGTCCACATTACTTGCAACATTCCCATTTCTTTCCTTTTTAGTAACTTTTTAGTGATAAAATTACCATTTTACTCTAATTTTTTTTTTTTTTAAAACACCCTAATTACAAAACTGATTTTATCTAATTAGCTTTAACCCTAACATTAATTAAATAATCTATTTTCACCAAAATCAACCCCTTAGCCACCGAAACCAATTCTAGCCACCTTCATCTTCCTCCTCAATCCTCATCACCATAATTCATCAAATTTCTACGTCTTCTTCCTCATTCCCATTTTTTTTTTCTCTCTCCTCCTTCAGCCATTTCTATTATTTTTCCAACTATGTGGGTTCGTGGATCTTTGGGTTCATGGGTGTGTGGGTTTGTGGGTTTGGTGGTAGGTGGGAGGTTAATGCGGCTCATCGGTGAGTTTCGGTGTTAGTTGTTTTGGTGGTTGGTGGGTTCGGCTATGGTGGTTTCGGTGTTGGTGGTTTCGGGATGGTTGTTTCGGGGTTGGTGGTTTTGGTGTTGGTTGTTTTGGTGTTGGTTGTTTTGGCGGTGCTGGGTTCGACTGTGGTGGTTTGGTGGTTGCTGGGTTTGTCGATGCTTGGGTGGCTGGGTTCAGTGGTAGGTGGTGGTGGTGGCCCGGTGGGTGGTTTCTGTACAGCTAGGTGGTATCGGTGGTGGTGGCCTGGTGGGTTTCTTTTTTAAAATTGGGTTGAATTTGTTTTTTTTTTTTTAATTAATTGGATTAATACTTAATTGTATATAATAAACATGATTAAGAAATTTTGCCTCAGCCTCTGCAATCACCCCCAAAGTTGCAACTAAATTGGACCGGAGGTAGTAATATAATAATCTTTAAAATAATTTTCACTAATAATAAAATCAAACTAATATATTAACATCTGTACAACATTTGACTATATCATTTATTAAAGGACAGAGAAAGTACATAACTTTCCTTTTTACAGTACAGAGTAGTTAGTAGTAAACTCCGTATCTATTTTCTATCATACGAGTACGCAATTCGGAATGCAATACACAAAAAGAGAGAGAGAGAAAGTAGAAAATCACTATTCCCTATCATTCCCACCTAAAGACATACTAGTATTTACTTTCAAGTTGTAATTTTAATATTTTCAATGTTAATAACATACAAGTGTGGTCAAATTGTTTTAATGAAAGTGAAGCTGCATCACGTTTAATTTAGAAAGCCATATAGAAGGAATTCGGTTGTTTATTTTGGCAATTTTGCCATTGCAAATTTCCTTCCAGTTATACAAATTTTGTAAAAACCTACATACGTAGTATTTTATTACATAACTAAAATGAACAAAAAAAAATGGTATAAGGGATTAAGAGTACATGACGACATTCAATTGCTTGTGTTACTGATTTTCACCAGAATAGGTGAAAGACAGAAAGAGTGGGAAAAATAGACACTCATCAAAGCTTTGTAGCGCGAACAGATGTAGCCGTATTGTATAAACAAAAATGTTCCGTTAAGTAGATCAGTCAGGGAGGCACAAGCGTGAGACAGGAATCGAACACTTGACAGTAATTCTTGCAAGGCACTATGATTCTTCCTAAATGATAATTCCTCTATAGTGTGCTGCAGCGGCTAGTAGGAAGCGTTCCTGCTATATTACCTTCAGTTCTTATCCATGCCAGAATATCAGCACAATCTTCGGGTTTAACAAAATGCCTTCAAATACAAACAAAATACAGAGCTAAGTAGTCATAGAAGCATTCAATGATAAATTTTTTTCTTGCTATAAAAATTGTACCTATTTTTGGTCATATAAGTTTTATATTCATTCTGTTCTTGACGGTTGGGTGCATCTTTCTTTATCCATAGCCATTCTGGTACAGTTAAAGTAGAACTCTGATCATGATACGCATCATGAATGAAGTCCAGAAGCTTCTCCTGCATTACGAATATTTGTATTAAAGCTTATGGCACACACTCACATATCTAATCAATCAAAGATTATGGTGCACATGTAATAGATGACATACCAAGGGTTGAGAAGCATCAAGCCAATGATAAATAGGATCATTACGGAACCATATCATTTGTCTTTTTGCAAAATTCCTGAATACTTTTAAGGCGTTCTCTGGTTAATATTTGAAATAAGATAAAAAATAGGGATGCATTGCAGTGTAAACACCGTGATACAGAGTTTTTCAAATCATAATTTGAAATGTAATGTTCTGACATTTAGTCCAGTTAGTTCAACAAGTAGCAAAGCAAGGCAAACAGAAATTAGAAAAGCAGATTTATATGTTGTGTAGATGAGATGAATCAATAAAGCATTCCCATGTAAAAGTGTCTACGTCAAAATGCAAATGTCATAATTTAACTTGGAACAAAAGGTCGTTTAAAGAGGTTTTATGGAGCCAGAATAAAATTTAAAATCACTCAAAACATAACAAACTAGCAAAGTTGTATTTCATTCAGCCATTCAATATCGCTCATTTTATTAGATGGTATTGGACCACTAGTTAGAGATGCAACTTTTTTTAAAACAAAACAAAGATGGTCATACATTGAATTACTAAACTCGGAATTACATAGACAGAGTGCCTAGAGAAGCCAAGTATCTAAAGAACAAGGCAATGTTCCAACGTTTGAATATATTACAGATAGATATAAAGGGTTAAAGACTTATGTTATGATGCTTGAACAGGATAGACTGTTCTGCCATCAACAGCTTGGCCACAACCCTATTTGTTATGATTGTGATCGAGCTCAGGATGCCTCAGTAAGTCAGTAGATGAAAAAGAAGGGTTTAAAACAGTACATTAAGCACATATCCACATCGGTCTTGGAGCATGGAATACATTCAAAGAAGACTCCTTATTTCATTTATTTGAGTAGAAGATATCACACAATGCACTTGGCATAGAAAATACTATGTAAGAATGTCCACCTTTTCCTACACACCCCAATACAACAGGTGGCAGAGATGCAAATCCTTAATAGGTAGTAGGTAAGAAAATGTGAAGGAAAGAAATAAAACTTTAAGTAATTTATAGCTGGTTGAGGACGAGACAGAGGCCACTTAGAGTCTAGAGTGTTGCCATGGTGGAGCTATAAAAACATTTATAAACCACAACAAGTTACTCCAGCCATACCTAAATATAGTTCCACATTAAGCACTTCAGAGATGTTCCTGAAAAAACTTCAAAATTATATCTCAAGGCAATAAAGCTATGCCTACAGGAATTTCTATATATTCCCCTTGAAAAACTGATTGATTGGAGTAATAATATATGCCTTTGACAGGGGTAAATATGTTAAAAAGGAAAATTGTTCTAGTCACATGCACCTATAATATCTGCATCAGTAGTTAAGTGGACCTTTATTTTGGGACAGAGGGAGTAATCCTTACAAGCCCTAGATAGAGCCTCATTACACTGATACAATGACTTAACATTGAGACTAATTTCATAGCTTTTATCTTTTTAAACCCTTTGTTACTGTTCTAATTATACATACTGAGTCCTTAGCTATTTTAATAGGTGAACTTGGAGTGACTTCTCCTTTAGATTTCTTTATTCTATCATCTAGCCTTTTCATCTTCCTCATTTTTATCATTCATACTAATCTCCATAACATTGGCATACAATTTTTAATTTTTTTTTTTTTCAGAATTCTTTTCTTTTATAAACTTCTATCATAACAGAATTTATTTCGACTTCTACTATGAAATTTCTTCTGTCATAAATTTTTCTAATTCCTTGATTTTCTACAACTCAAACAATAGCCTTTCTGATACAACCTTATCCTCCCCAAATGCAATAAAGGCAGTTATCACTTATCAATATATAAATAGCAAGGAGCAATCTTCCATCCTGGGGTTCTGTACAAACCTGGACACCTTCTGAAATTCAAAAAGAAAGGAAAAAAATTCCTTTGCAGAGCTCTGACCATCTTGTTTTCTGCATTCCAAGAGATACTCCATGCCCTGAATAATAGCTGACAGGATGAGTCTCAATTTTATTACATAGAAAATCAACATGGAGCAAAATGTACACAAACAAAAATCTTAGAGTTGTCATAAATCCAATCCTTTCAACTGATTTTGCTAATTACCAATTTTGTCAACTCCTTTTTTGAGCAGTTAATTTTCAATTGCTCCAAACACCCCTTTTACTCTTGAGAAGATGATTCATGTTTAAGGACATAACCAAATTTTAAGGTGAGGTTATACAAATCTATGCCGGCAAACAGATTCACTGCCATAACTAGTATGTCCCATTTGAACACATTACTGAGAATTACTAAGTACAAAGTATGTCTCAATAACTTGGATGAGATAAGCATACACAAGAAGTGCCTCATTTAGACTATTAGTGTAAATCATATATGAAGGTAAATACTTCCTCCGTTTCACAAATATAGCAACAATTACCATTTTAGGAAGTTTCACAAATATTCAACATTTTCCTATTTGCATTTGTTTTTACTCTTTCTCTCTCCGCATCACATGGATCCCTACTCCGTATCTTTATTCCTCTCTATCTCTCTCCTCTTCTTAAAATCCTTGTTCCCTCCCCATGTTGCGATATTAGGAGAATGGAGGAAGTATAATTTATCACATATCAACATGCACCTCCCATATTCGTATGAGCAGTTATGCCTCTATAATCAGAACTGATAAACGCAGGATAATATTGGTAGGTAGAGCTAATTCAAAGTACACCTGTCGATAACCAATTGCTCGGGTAGCAGGACTTGAATTGGGAAGAAGACCTATGTCTAGAAGCCATTTGGCCTCTGCTAGAATCCCATCACTACCTGCAATCAGATGCAGTATACAGCTTACAAGTGGAACTAACGAGTATAGTCACGTCATCAGATAGAAAGCACATACAAAACTTGAAATGACACACATAAATCACATACGAAAACTATTATTATCAACATATGCATACACCTGCAAGACTATTTGGAACATTGAGATGCATCCATTTATTAATTTTGTGGGTAGGAGCGGCCGAATGGGGATTTAGGTTGTGAACAGGTAATGCTCTAGTGTAGAATAAAAATATTTGATTTAACACTGTGCTACTTGGTTTTGTAATGAAGAACATAACAAAACAACAAGAAAAACCATACCTGAAAGCATCTCTTCACATCGCAAATCAATTGATCTATACAAATTTAGTCGGGGGCCTGAAAGGAAAAAGCAAATGAAATCATATTCTAGCTCTTTTAATTGCCCCCCTTGCATTCCATCCATGTTTTGACAATCATCCGTTGCAGCTAAATTGAGTTTCTCTTTGTAGGAATCATATGGCATTTGGAAGGCTGATGGAGGCGATCCACTAGACTGCCAGGTAAAAGAACATTCATTTAATAATTTATTTATTTATTTATTTATTATTTATTTATTTATTTATTTTTTTTTTTTATCAACTGCTTAGTTAGTATAGAGCTACCCTACCAAAAACGGACAGGAAATATAAAAAAGTGGAAATAGGAGAAAGCATGGAGAAATCAGGCAGGTTTATATGCTCCTTTTCCTACAACATGAAACCATGACAATCCTTAAAATACTCAGGAAGGCTTCCAATAAAACTTAAATGAAATCAGAATATTATCAGAAGACTCATTGATAGAGAATTAGTAACCTAGTTCAGAGGTTAGGAGAATTATAGAAAATAGAGGATTTTTAAGAGCATAGGATCTCAGTTAAGGCATGTGCACTTTCCTATGTTTCCAGAAAATTAGCTAAACCAGCCAATGACCTGGCTAATTAGCCTGGCAGCTTGGCCTAATTAGCCAGGTTATAATTTAATACAACATAAAAATTATTAGTGGAGAATATAGCTTTTTCAAGGTTCGAAAAAATTTAGAAAAGAACAACGCACCATAAAGTCAATAACAAAACCTTGCAGTATGATTCGCTCTAATTCTTTATCTATAACAAGTGAAAAGGTGATTTATCTAACTTAGTTTATCTTCTTTATGGCTCAAATCACACTTGGCATTACAATATAAATGGAAATGAAATTAGAGGAAGTACTTTGATTGTCAGCCAGATAATAAAATGACAATGAAAATATTAAACCTTAATAATCTCAAGGCTACGCTGTAGGCGATACCAATTGTTTGTTGGTAAAGACGGGGCGTTCGGATCTCCCGCTTCAAGCACCAACTTTACAGCTGCATCCCAATCCCCATTATATTTATAATTTTCAAGCTCTGCATACACTTGGGAAGTAACATTGGGCGATGCTATTGGAACATCAGGTTTGCCATAGATGAACCTAGCATTTGAAAAACAATTTGTGACATCTCTATAATGAACCCATCCTCTTACAATTACCCAGGGTATGCTCAACTGAACCAAATACCACATTCAGCTTTGGTTGAAACCTTAAAATAATATTAGAGAATGCAATATCTATAGAGGAAACTTATAGTTCACATTCAAGGTTCCACGATGCATTACCCAACTGTAGAAAACAAGTATAGCTAATATGATCCATGAGATACTATGCATTTTGTCTTTTGTGTGACAGCAAACTTAATGCAAAATGAACTTTTAAAGCTCATCCAAACAAAAAATATAAATTGTAGAAACATACCAACGCAAATACAAACCAGTTCCTCCAGTAATTATAGGAACATGGCCCTTGTTAAGGACATCTCTTGTTGCTTGCCTTGCATCATCATAAAATCGACCAACAGAATATTCTACAAATATGGGAGGTACAAGAATTAAAATGAAGATACAAAGCAACATAAATTGGCCATTGTATTTTACAATCAGAAGGATCAATCATTTGCATATACTTAATTACATGCACTTTGATTCATTTTTATCCAGTGTAGGCACATATGCATGTTAAAAGACTATTCATCCAATAGCTCAAAATTTTAGAGAAGTTTTGTTCCTCACAAAAAATGATTTTTGTCAAAATTGATTTGATTTACACTTTTACAGGCTTCTGCATTAGGTTAGGTTAGCAGTCACTCATTAAGCAGATATAGTATGTAGCTCTCATTTCTACCTTCAGCTGGGTGCAACATGTCCAACAAATGGTGAGGTACCTCCTGAAAAATAATTAAACAAAATTGATTAAAAAAAAAGAGTGAAAAATGGCTGTTGAAAGAAGTAACGAAATCAACTGCTTACCAAAGGGTTCCTACAGACCTACAATGCCTAACCAGGACAAGGACGGAAAAAAAATAATTCAAAAACTACTATGTGATAAAGATAAAATATGTTCTAACACATTTGCTTAATTATGTTAAACACAAAATCATCTTATGAAAGCATGTCAATATTGCCAACAACTAATTTGTTTGTAACAAACAAATCAAAGGCACCTTTCGCTCACTAGGTGAAGGTTTTGCAGACCCAACATCAAGACCTTGATAGACCTGTATCATGCAAAAATAAGGGAAAAATGGAGAAAATCATCAGAAGAAAACTAATTAAAATTAACACATCATTAAGTGATCAACAGCAAGAAGATGTCATATGCAACAAAAGTAAAAGATAAGGGAACTCAGAGCAACTTGCCTCCAGAGATAAGGACATTAACATATACTACTCTCTCCATTGGTCCATCCCACTTAACTTTTTTTTTTTTAAATGATAAAACAAACCTTTCATAGCAAACAAATTAAATCATACAAAGTATATATTTTCCCATAAAACTCTTACTTTAAAAACAAATAATACTAGGCAAAATTGGCCACAAAACCTTGAAGTATGGCTTAGGTGCACTGAGCACCCTGAACTTTGCATAGTAGCCAAAACACCACCAACTATGATATTAGGTGCAATGCATACCATAAATGAAAATTTCCGGCAACTTATTACACCAAGAAGAGGTGAATCTTCACTTTCTAGAACAGTTATTTAGTCTTCCATCTACTTCGCACCCATGGATTCACCTTCTCCAATGAAATAAGTGGCCGGACATCTTCATTTAAATCACACGTCACACCTAACACCATAGTTGTTGGTGTTTTGGCTACTACGCATAGTTCAGGGTGCTCAGTGCCTAAGCCATACTTTAGGGCGTTGTAGCCAATTTTTCCATGATAATAACATGTTTGTTCTCAACAATTCTATATTATCAATACTAGTTATAAAAGGTCAAATGAATTGACCTCTAACAAAATGTGGCCTATCAAATTGAGACGGAATGAATAAAATTCTTCTATTAAACTTTGTTGAATATCGACCATATCACAATATCACAGTACAAATCACATAATAAAAATAATGGAATGAGCTTAGTCCATATGATAAGTAATGTATTTCGCACTATAACTTCACTCACACAAGATTAAAATGACACAGTAACACAAAATTAAGAACAATTACATAAAATTTATAAACAAATCCCAAGAAATTGAAATATTCTAGTTAATAAACTACTTTAAACAACAATTAGCAAAAACAAAATCAATTAAATTGAGATAGAAAAAAAAACCTGAACAGAGTCAGCAGTGATAATTTCACCATTAATGCGCTTAGCAAGCTCGAAAGCGAGGCGAGATTTACCGGCGCAGGTGGGGCCGGAGATGACAATAACCTTTTGTTTTTTCTCTCTCCTCGGAAATGAAGAAGAAGAGGAGGAGCAGAAGGAGGAGTATAGGTGGCGGCGGAGACGAGTGGTGGTGGAAGAGTATTGAAAGTGGTGGCGCAAACCCCATTGACGTAAACCTCCGCTTACTCCGCTCATTGTTTTTGATGATGACAAATTTTAAACCCAGGGTTTTATAATTTATGGATTTTTGGTAATACCTTTTGATTTTGTTCAACAAGTACAAGTTTTATTTTGCGTAGTTGTAATTAAAAGGCGTAATTTTGTACTCCTACCAAGAGGATTAGAGGTAAAACATAGTGTGTGGTTATTACAGTTTACAGTCGTCTGTACAATGCACATCGTTTGGTAAAAAAAAAAAAAAAAAAACAAAAAACAAAAAGAACCTATTATAAAAGAATATTGAACTTATATTTAGTTATAGTGAAAATAACATAATGTTAAAATATAATGAACATATACCTAGAATGAAAAGAACATATTTGTGCTAAAAAGAATGAAAAATAACATATGCATATGTTATTTAATTGTCAGTGTAATGTATTTATTTGTGACATAATGATCATTGCTTATTGTGAAATGTTCTTTAAATTTTGTATTTAAATTATGGTGGGTATATAACGGTAGTGCCCTACCAAATTTTATTTATTTATTTATTTTTTAAAAAAAAAGTTAGTTAAAATTTATTTAAATAAAATACAAAGTGAATTATATTGCTCAAACTTACTAATAGCTTAGTGGTTGGAACATTAACTTGTATACCAAAGGTAAGGGATTAATATAATTAAAATCATGATAACAACAGAAATATAAAAATAACTTTATAATTGTAAAAAACTATCATTTATGTTGTGCGACTGAATAAATCAATATCATTACTTCATATTAATCTTTACATTAGTTGTAGGATTGTAAAAACTGAGCTAACTGAACCTAATTTAGTGACTCGAATGGGCACGTGCAATTACTCTCATCATATTGACCTTTTGAAGCGTAATTCAAAAGTTAAATTTGAATGCTTGTGTTTAAGATTTAATTTAAGAGGAAATTATTAAAGTACATACCAAAATAAAACTCAAAAGTCGCTGTTTTGACATATGTATCTATGTTAAAACAAATTTATTTTTTTTTTTATAAATAAATTTTATAAATAAAAATACCTAATCAATCAATAATGACATGATACTAAAACAGACACCAAGAAAGACACGTGTCATTACTTGGTTCTGTTTTTTTCCCTTTAAATCTTATTTTTCCTTTTTTTTTTTTTTTTTTTTTTGGCAAACATCAATTACTTACTATAAAATATGTATAAATACTCACTAAATAATATAATTGTGATTCACTTCCCAAAAAAATATATATCCCAAGTCATATAATTGTGATGCATTTCCTAAAAAAAAATATTCACATATTTTCTTTTATTATATAAAATATTAGTATATATCTTTTACTTTGTACAAGTATCATACAAAACAAGATAAATCTATCTCAACAATCACCAAGATATATGAAATATGAGTTCTTAATTATTATATCTAACACAAAGTAAAACTAGGATTAAGGTGTAACCACAAAGATTACAAAGTAGCAATCATAAAGAATAAAGCAAATAATCAGAAGAGAGAAAATCTAGCTCAATGATTTCAAAGTTAAGCAAAAGTCTTTCCAAAAAGAAATCTTAGCCCTATAGACTTTACAATCAAAACCTAAAGTTCTTAAACTACAACCCTTGAATTACAAATAAAAGGCTAAGATTATAAAAGATAGCAAAAGGAAGCACAAAAGAAAAGAAATTGCCCGCTCGAAAGATCTTGAACATTCATAACTTCTTCGAAAATTCCGCATTCACAAGATCTTGATACACCTAGCCATATTCGAAGTTGCCTTCGCCCTAGACGTGAAAGGTTTAATTTCTGAGGGTTTGGTCCCAAATCTCTATTTCAATTATTTAATTTAATTGCTTTGTTTATTATTTTCCTTGAAGTTACTGAAGTGTGTATTTTGTTATTAGAAAGAGGTACGAGACATCCACGTAAGTACTTTAATTGGTTTTATTGATATTATGATATAGAAATCATGTTTAGATTGTTGTTATGATATTCCTAGTATCATGTCTAGGGTAATCTTAATATCAAATATGATTCCTATGATGCTTCTTATATTCTTCCTAATATTTATGATGTTAGTACCATGTTAGGGCCAAAGATTTGATTTTTATTGCTTAGTGACATGCTAGGGTTTGTTATTAATCTTGTTAGTATCATGCCTAGGATCTTGCTATGCTTTAACATGATTATGATTGATATTATTATTATTAATGATGTTGATTATTTATTATGTTGCTTGATATGCATATTATTATTATTTTATATTTATTGCTTGATCACCTTTTATTGCATGTTAAAGGGAATTGGTACTTGCAACCACGCTTAATAAGATAATTGATAATCTTGTTAGGGTTAATTGTGATTATAATTTCAAGTGATCGCCAATAATAGTTTATTTGTGCATTAAATTCAACCAACATAGATTAAACAGGTTTAGGGTTAATCTTATTGATTGCATGTTAGTCAGAAAACGCACATGAATACGAGCAGAATAAAGTAGAGGCTTATTATTAGGGCAGGTTCAATCTCTTTTAGGTTGGATTTGTACCATCATCCCCGAACCCTTATTTGGTTCATGACCTTATGGAGTTGACGATCTCTTGGATCGTTAAGGGGTGTAACCTTCACCTCGTGATGGTTTACAAGTTCCTTAAAAATTTGTTGGCGACTCTTTTGCTCTATCTTCTTCCCTTTTGGACGCCACCGTACTTTAGTGTATGATCACAGTGGGGTTCAAGCAAGTGGGATTTTAAAGGCTTGAAATTATTCCCTACAGCCGTACTGGAGGATAAAATCATATAATTTCCTCGAAAATGCTATTTGATTTTAATTAAAACTCTCAAAAGTCAATTTATCAATGCTAATTGAATTAGGAATGAAAAGAACCTTCTAGAATATTCTAGAAGACTAAAACCATTCCTAATTTCATTAGGAATGATAAATCATATTAGGCCCTCCCCTAAATCATTGGGCCTCATATAAGGCTTAAAACGGGCCCTGATTAGTAAATTGGCCATAACTTCCTCAATATTCATCGGAATTGGGCTTATAATATATCGTTGGAAAGCTCTTGTCAAGCCCCATCCAACTACACTACTATTGGACCCATATCATTGACCAACCAAATTGGATTGGCTGTTTTCTTAAAATAAGTTTTCAAAAACAGAGGGAAGAGAAAAGAAATTAAAAACTTTCCGCAACACTAGACTTTCCACACTTTCACTTCATTCGATTATGGTTCGACGCGAAAGGTACTCATCACCGGGTTTGGTTTTGGGGAGACACAAATGGGTGTCTACAGAAGCCCCCACTTTGACTGAGTTGGAGAAACGCAAGTTAAACAAAAGTCAAAGTATCGATAGGGACGGAGAATGATTCAGAACGTTCTGCGATCCTAAATCAATCTTGTAACGCCGATACCTGCAAAACTAGTGTTAGTTAAAAAGATAAAAGAGTTAAGAAACGCGTATCTTGCACCGTCGAGCACACGTCTCTGAAAGTAACTGATTTGCTGCCGCTTTACTGTTGTTTTGATGACCTCCTGCAAGCTAGAGAATGCCATCCCACTTGAAAACTGCTACGCCCGTAACTGCTTCCAATATAGAAGACTGCTTCGCCTGAAACGATCCTCTTCCGCTTTGATAATATTCCACATCCAAGGGAATAATATCGAAGATTGCTTCTCTTGAAACAATCCTCATCCGCATTGATAATATTCCACGTCCAAGGGAATACTATCGAAGATTGCTTCTCTTGAAACAATCCTCAGTTGTTTGTGACTGTAGACACCTAAAAATGTCTCCCCAAAACCAAACCCGTTGATGAACACCTTTCACCGCCATTATTGGTCGAGTTGAGTATTTAATATTTGGAGTGCTTAAATCCATGTTCTATCCAATATATTTCATGAACCAATCCAATTTCTAGCTCATTTCCCTAAACCATAACCTATTTTCCACTTTTCATGTCCACATTGCAAAACCGAGAGAAACTGATTTTATGGATATACAATTTTGATCCAATTTTCTATTTTGTTGGATGGGCCTTTAAATAAGATTTCAAACCATATATCATAAGCCCAATTCCGAGCTATAACGAAAAAGATATGAGCAAAACACTAAACTCGGCCTAAAACCGACACCCTTCCACTAAAATGTCCATATATTAAAATATAAATATCATTTTGGCTTGATTATAAATGAGTTAGAAAGTAGACTTGATGAGCTTTCCAATGATATATTATATGCCTTATTCCGAGTTACAGATCAAAAGTTATGATTATTTTAAAAACAGGTAAAAAACTGAAATTACCGCGTAGCAGCAAAAATGCTGCCACGCGGCAAAAGCTGACGTGTCATGGGGCTGATTCCCGTGACACGGTGCCCATTTTAGTATTTTTGCACAATTTTCTCCCGTGTTATGAGATTTTGCACCGCGTCACGGTGCAATTTTCTGTGTCACGGTTCCCATTCCGTGACACGGGAATATTCCGTGTAATTTCCGCGTACTTTTTACACCGTGACACGGCATACTGCACTGTGCCACGGTGGACAATGCCGTGTCACGACATTTCTTCCCGTGTCACGGTGCACATCCCGTGCCACGGGATTGCTCCGTGTTTTCTCCGCGTAATCCCTAAATTCGTTTTCACTTCCCGTAACCTAAATATTTCCCGTGTCACGCAAATTTGTACCGTTTCACGGGAAAGTTTCCCGTCTGACGGTGGGATTTCCCGTGTCACGGTACACTTTGCCGTGTCGCGGGATACTTTTTTAGGGTTTTTATCATTTTAGGGTTCCGTGTGCTCCCTCAGCACATTTTCTCTATAAATAGGACCCCCCTTTTCTGCAGTTCGGGGCACCAATAATCATTCTCTCTCACCTTACACCAAAAATCATTCTCTTCTCCCTCTTTAACCTAATTTCTAGCCTCCTTATTCTTCCATAATAATTCCCCTAAGCACTCCAAGGAGTCTATACTTAACCCGATGTTCCGTCCTTAAACCAAGGCGTAAAAGGTACAAATAACTGAGGGTTTGGACCAAATCAATTATACTTTTTATTTAATTTAATTTTCATTTACTTTATTATTTTTATTGAAGTTACTAACAGTTTATTCATGATGTAGCAATTTAAAGGAACGCGTGAAATGTGAGTAATTATTAATTAATTTAATTACTCTTATTTTATTTTCTTATTGCTAGTATCATGATTAGGTTATTTTATATTTGATTTGACTAACGCTATTATTGTTGAATTGCTTCCAATATTAATGTTTATTTTATTATATTTATTGATCACCATATTGCATGTTAAAGGGAATATGTAATTGAAAATCACGCCTAATAAGATAATTTGGACAACCGGTTTAGGTTCCTTTTTAATCTTGTTATTTAATCAAGTGATCACCAATATTTTAGAATTATATGTTGCATTAATATTAAACCAATTTAGCATAATAATAGTTTGGATCAAATTGAATCTTTGTTTGTATGCCTTTGAGATCGCAGGAATCATTTTTCACTATAAGAATCGAGTAGAGGCCAATACGGGCGAATGTGACTCCATGACTCACTTCGTACCATCATCCCCGATCCTCCTTTCGTGGTTCCGGACCATATGGAGTTAGTAATCTCATGGATTATGAATGGGGTGTAACCTTCACGGGTCAATCGTTGTTGCCTATCGTTGTCCCTTTTCGTGGTTGCCTTATAATGATCCGTGAACCCGTGAACGGTTTACAAGTTCCTTAAAAACTTGTTGGAGGCTCCCTACTTTATTTGTCCCTAATCATTGTCCCTAATCGTAATGTCAATTCCCACTTCCTATGAGTGTCAAGCATATTCACAACATGCTTTAACGTAGGCTCACTTCGAGCGACGCCTACAATTTGGCGACTCTCCATAATCCAGGGAACGTCACCTTACTGTTTCGATGTTCACTCGTCTCTGAACAAAGAGCTTCTTTTTGACATGTTCACGCGTCTCTAAACAAAGAGCTTCTTTATTATATTCTTTTTTAATATGAACTTCTAAATGATGTATCCACGCGTCTCTGAACGAAGAGCTTGATAATAGGATGCCCACGCGTCTCTGAGCAAAAGAGCTTGTAGAAAATGTCCATGCGTATCTGAACAAAAGAGCTTGAAAAGGATTGTCCACGCGTCTCTGAACAAAAGAGCTTGATTAATATGCCCACGCGTCCCTGGACAATAGAGCTTGAATGAAATGTCCACGCGTCTTTGAACAAAAGAGCTTTGATGATATGCCCACACGTCTCTGGAGCAAAAGAGCTTTTGAATGATATGCCCACGCGTCTCTAGAGCAAAAGAGCTTGATGGAAATGTTTACGCGTCTCTGAACAATAGAGCTTCGGTACTTGAACGTTTGTTGCGATAATGTCTTGAAGAAAAAATTTCCGAAGACCAACGTTTGTCGATCTCTAAAGCTCGCCTGAACTTTATTTCTGCTAAAACCAGTATGTCGGTGTCTCCGTGATTAGGCGCTTTAAGTTAAGTGAGACGATCTTTCATCAGGTCGATCACTTATTGCAATTGTAATCAAACTGACTACTTAATCATGTCAAATTTTCTTATAGGGGCTAACTGGCGTACCAAGGAACCCAAAATTGTTGTATGAGGTCGAAATCACCTTTCTGAGAGGCTTCGAGCTCTGTCGCTGCTGAAATATCTCTAGCGCCAAGAATTGGAGTAGGGTCCTTCCTATTCTGCTGCACCTGTATTTATTTTTGACTATAGAACTTTGACAATCTCTTTAGCCATCTTAGGGTTGACCTAAGGCTTAAAAGTATCTTAGGGTTGACCTAAGGTTTAATGTTGCTTGACTCATCGACTTGACACGACTCAAGGTATAAACTTGACTCGCTGATTGACTGACTCGAGGTTGACTCGACTCAAAGTGAAATGACACATGTGTTAGACTCATGACCCGTGTGTGCATAGTGTTGATTATGCGACTCGAAAATGCAAAAAAACAAAAAATTTCCATCATTGTTGTGGAGGATACCGACTTTCTCCCGAAAAAGAAAGACGTGAAAAAGAAGAAGCGAAGTTTGAAGATGCATGTTGAATGAGCTTAGTCAGATGTTGTTTGATATTGTCTCTCAAGGTGCAAGGATTAATCCATCCTAGGCTATCTCAATGGTTGACTCAATGATGAAAGTATTTGGGTAACTTAGGCACGGAGGCTAAGCACTTCATACTTCTATGTAATGACAATTATGAGTGATGAGTGATGTGACAAGGCATGCTTCATCTTTATGTTAAGATTTCATGACAAAGGGTTCCTAAGGGAAGTATATTTGGTCATGTATCTGTGCGGTGTGTGAAAGTGACACTAAAGTTAGGCCGCAAGGGCTAAGTGTGTGGAAAAATATATTGAAAAGAGCCAAATGGTGGTGACTCTTAGGCTAGGTAAGCTAATGATGTAAGGATCAAGCCCCCAAGTCTAGCTCTAAGTGAATAGGGATGATCATTGGAGATCCCTTTATATGACCATGGTGTAAGTGTGTGAATGTGAATATGAATGCATGTTTATTATGGCCGCACCTCGATGTGAGGTTGCCTACGTATCCGTTAGGAATCAGGCCGAACGTAGCTCTAGCCGAACCTCGCACAAGTGTGTATACCTCAAAAAGGTCTTTTTAAGGGTTGTAACGTGGTTAGGCTAAAGGTTATAGAAGAAAAGGATAAAAAGGCTCAAGACCCTAGATAAGCCCCCAAGGTGTGCAACCTCGCTTTTGAATCTTTGTAATTTTATACTTGAGTTTCTACTCTTTTTTTTTTTAGCTCACTTTTATCTTTTGCTTTAGCATTTATTTTATTTTAATAAGTGTTGGCAATCCCGATCATGCGGCATATTACTCACTTGGCATTCATGTTTCTCAGGCACGGTACCGAGCACTCGATAAGAGACGCAATCTGAGACGTGTTCTTATCGAAGACATTTTCATATCAAAGACATTGGAACACTTGCCCTTTTGTACACTCTTATTTATTTTTTGCTTATTTTTTGCTATTTTAATCTTTTGAAATCACTCAAGCTTTTTAGAATTGCATAAGTTACACACCATCCTATCTCAAGGTTAGGTAGATGTAGGCTGAAAAAAAAAGAAAGGTCTATCGTTAGACGAGGCTCAAAGTGGTTTATGAAGAAAGGATTGTAAATTTGAAGGGTGAAATGTAATATGATTTGGCTACAAGGGGTGCCTTAAATCATTGGTATACCTTGTGCTTAATTTGACATGGATTTTTTTTTTTTTAATGCAATATAATGAAATGATCATATATAAGGAAATAAATGCTCATTTTATTAAAAAGGGGAAAAGGAAAAAAAACTACAAAATTAATCTAAAGGAAAAGAAAAGGTGCCTATGCTAGACTTATTGGGGAAAGGAAAAAATGAAAAAGAAATAGAAAAAGAGGTTATGAAATCTTGTCGTTGAAGTTCGCCTCTGGCTTGTGTTGTTTGCTCCGACATCATCCAGTCTTCTTGCTAGCTAGAGGCAATGGGGTCTTATTTGCCTCTATAAGATCTTGAATGAGGTTTTGAAACTTGTAGCATTCATCAGTAGTATGACCGCGCCCTCAATGGTACTTGCAATAGGTAGATGGTGTTGGATCCTCGGTAGGGCCAATAGGTTTGATTAATCCTCGATCATAGAGACGATCGAAAGCAACATCGTGGGTCATTCCAATGGGTGTGAACTCTCGCCTGGGTTTCCTTTTAGATCCTTGATTGTCCATGGCTAAGACACCATTATGGTCAAAGGTACTAACATTATTTCTAGAATGGGTGTTTTCGGAAGAAGAAGGATTGTCGTTCTTCTTTCCTTTCCAGCCACCGTGGTTACTATTGTTAGTAGCTTTTTGCTTTGCGAGGTCGTCTTCGATTTCAATTCCGATGTCATAAACGGCCTTGAAAGTATTCAAGTTGTGTTGATATTTTAAGTGCTTTGAATACTTTTTTTGGAGATTCTTGATAAACATCCTCACAGACTCCTTTTCGGTGGGGACCTTAATCATCTTGGCGGAAGTTTCCCTCCATTTATTAAAGAAAGAAGTAAAGCCTTCATTCTCCTTTTGTCTTAGCATCTCAAGTTGTCTATGGTCGGTTTCAACTTGGATATTGCACTTGTTCCTATCAACGAAAGCGTTTACTATCGATTCCCAGGTAGAGGTTTTCTCTTTATCAAGGGAGAAGTACCATTGTTGGCAAACGGTTTCAAGAGATAGTGAGAACAGAGAGGGGAAAACCTTCTTATCGATACCCTTAATACTCATTATGGTTTCGAATGCTCTTAGATGGAAGTAAGGGTTATCTGTTGCCTTGAATTTAGGGATGTCAGTGGTGTTGAACTTATGAGGAAGAAGTTCCTTGTCCAGAGAGACCCCTTGTGAACTCATGCCCTGAAATTTATAGTCACTAGATAGCTTGCTTAGACTCTCTTGCATGAGGTCCATCTGTTATTGCTTCACGGGATCATTGATCTTGAGTGTGAGTAGCTTCAATGTGTCAGTCACGTTAGTCAATTGAATCCTAAGTTCATTAACTTCCTCTTGAGTTGCCATTATCTTCTTAGCCTTCCTCTTTTGACAAATCGGTTTATCAAAAAGTGAGACTTGAACAAAGAGGTTGTCCTTGACTAATCGCCCTTCTCTCCTCGACCAAGTACTGTGGAAAAGGAATTTGGGGATATTCATTGTTAATTATTTGACTCAAACTTTATTCAACATGCAATGTATGGAAGAAGTGAATAAAAATGGAATAGAATGTGAAGAAAAATGATGTAGATGGAGGGATATGAAGAATTAGGAATAGGATGTACCCCCCAACTCAAATGACGGGGTAGACCGACTCATGCATGAACCTAAAACATGGTCATGGTGACATATACTTAAAGTGTGTGCTAAGACTAGTGAGTGTAGGTGACATGTTAAGACTCGTGTCATGAGCATGTGGCTAGACTATGTGACTAGACTCATGCAAAGACTAAGTTAAGACCTCACGTATATGCATTAAACTGGATAGGCTGTGGTATTTTAGTCATAACTTTTGATCTGTGACTCTGATTTAGATGAAACCAACGCCAAATTAAAGATATAACTTGGGGATACAGATCCATAAGTTGTACGACTCGTAGTTCTTTCTAGAACTCCAGATATGACCAAAACAAGTTGACGTTTGTGCAGTATACGGGAACAAAAAATCTGGGTTGACTTAAAGGAACTATGACTCGATTTTATGTTTATTTATTAGCTCAAATTAATTAATTAATTAATTAAACAAAGTCCTTTAGTAATTAATCAGTTTATTTAGTCTTAACACAAGTCAAACAAACGGTTAGGAAAAATCACATAGAGTATGCACAACAAATAATGCACAATTAGTCAAGTATGCACAATATGATGCAATGAGTTTGCAACCTAACCATGGCTCTAGTTCTCTAAAGTTCGGGATATGGTTTAGTCAATAGAGGGTCCATGGTTAATTGTTCGGATGCACCGTGCGGAAGCCTAACCGTGAAGGGTTGGCGCGAGTGGATGGGACACCGCGAGTTTTAGAAAAAACTCGCTTCCATGGTTTGGTGAATTCAACAATCTCGGATGTACCCTTTGTTGCACGGAGCGTTCAATTGGGTAGATGGAGCATGAATTCCCAGAGGGTTATGTCCACATGTAGAACACATGGGTTTCAGAAAAGTGAGAAAAAATTCAATCAGGAAGTAGGATCGAGCAAACAATACGAAAAACCGGTCGAAATTAGAACGCATATTTCTGGCTCGGTATTGGGGGAAATTGGCGCCAGCAATCAGAGACTGGCGCCAGATTTTAACTGTAGCGCTTGGCTCCAATACTGGCGTCTGGAGCTACGACTAAAATGCTGGCGCCAAGCACTGGCCCCTGACACTACTTCCCACATGCCTCAGCAGCTTTCTGTGCTCGATAAAATTTTCCAGTTTCGCGCGGTGTTATTTCGGTCCTAGTTGTGAAAGATATTTCTCAAATTTCCTACGTGTAAAATCCTATGTTTTTAACTCATTACGGATGGTCTTTCCAATGAGATATTTTTTCATACATATGACAATAATGTTAATCAAAATTACGCATATGAAATACTTAGAACGTTTCGAGTCTCATCCATTCATTCTAAATCATTGCCGAAACAAATTCAGGAATTAAAATAGAAATCCTCCCCAGTGGAGTCGCCAAAAACTGTAGGGAATAAATTTCAAGCGTTAATCCCCTAGCTTGAACCCCACCGTGATCATACACTAAAGTACGGTGGCGTCCAAAAGGGAAGAAGATAGAGCAAAAGAGTCGCCAACAAGTTTTAGGAACTTGTAAACCGTTCACGAGGTGAAGGTTACACCCCTTAACGATCCAAGAGATCATCAACTCCATAAGGTCTAAAGCCAAATAAGGGTTCGGGGATGAAGGTACAAATCCAACCTAAAAGAGATTGAACTTGCCCTAATAATAGGCCTCTACTTTATTCTGATCGTGTTCATGCGCGCTTTCTGATTAACATGCAATCAATAGGATTAACCCTAAACCAGTTTAATCTATGTTGGTTGAATATTAATGCACAAATAAAACTATTAATGGGGATCACTTGAATTATAATCAAATTAACCCCTAAACAAGGTTATTAATTATCTTATTAAGCGTGATTACAAGTACCAATTCCCTTCAAACATGCATAAAGGTGTGATCAAGCAATGACAAAATATTATATCAAGCAACATAATAATAATAAATCATTAGAATAAACATGAATAATAATAATCATCATCAAAATAATAATAATAATAATAATAATAATAATAATAATAATAATAATAATAATAATAATAATAATAATAATATTCATAATCATCGTGAATTATAACAATTATAATCATAATCATGTTCATGTTAATATTAAAGCATAGTAATAGCAAGATCCTAGGCATGATACTAACAAGATTAATAACAAACCCTAACATGTTACTAAGCAATAAAAATCAAATCATTAACCCTAACATGATACTAACAATCATAAATATTAGGAAGAACATAGGAAGCATCGCAGGAATCATATTTAATATTAAAATTACCCTAGACATGATACTAGGAATATCATAATAACAATGTAAACATGATTTCTACATCATAACATCAATTAAAACCATTAAAGCACTTACTTTGACGCCTCGTACCTCTTTCTAATAACAAAATACACACGTTAGTAACTTCAAGGAAAATAATAAACAAACAATTAAATTAAATAATTGAAATAGAGATTTGGGACCAAATCCTCAGAAATTAAACCTTTCACGTCTAGAGCGAAGGCAACTTCGAATATGGCTAGGTGTTTCTAGATCTTGCGAATGCGGAATTTTGTATGCGAAAACAAAGTTTAGAGAAAAAAAGAAAGAAAGAAAGAGATGAATGATTGAGAGAATGAGAGAATTAATGAATGATTGTAGGCGAGTGCTAATTAAAACTGATTGTAGATGAGAACTCGTGAATGATGAGAATTGGTGAATGAAAACGGAGTTTTTAATACATTATTTATAGAGAAAATCAGCCAAAAAGATAAAATAAACAAAACAGAGTCTGACGCACAAAAAACAGAGCTGACGCAAACCCTGACTAACTAGCGCCAGGCACCAACACTAGCGCCAAGCGCTAATGGCTAGCACCAGGCGCCAATGCCTGGAGTCAGGCGCCAAGCCTGATTTTAACGCGTTTTCAAAAATCAGATAAGTTTGCCGTACTGGAGAATAAAATCATATAAATTCCTCGAAAATGCTATTTGGTTTTAATTAAAACTCTAAAAAGTCAACAAAAGTCAATTTATCAATGCTAATTAAATTAGGAATGAAAAGAACCTTCTAGAAGATTCTAGAAGACTAAAACCATTCCTAATTGCATTAGGAATGATAAATCATATTAGGCCCTCCCCTAGATCATTGGGCCGCATATAAGGCTCAAAACGGGCCCAGTTTAGTAAATTGGCCATAACTTCCTCAATATTCATCGGAATTGGGCTTATAATATATCGTTGGAAAGCTCTTGTCAAGCCCCATCCAACTACACTACTATTGGACCCATATCATGGACCAACCAAACTAGATTGGCTGTTTTCTTAAAATAAGTTTTCAAAAACAGAGAGAAGAGAAAAGAAATTAAAAACTTTCCGCAACACTAGACTTTCCACACTTTCACTTCATTCGATTATGGTTCGACGCGAAAGGTACTCATCACCGGGTTTGGTTTTGGGGAGACAAAAATGGGTGTCTACACTTACCTACAATTAGCAATTCTGATTATGTTTGCGACTGAACTACATATGTTGAATTGAGAGCGTTAAGACTCGACCGTAGGCTTAACAATTGCTCTAGATAATTGATTGATTGAATTGTTATTGATATTTGATATATTTAGAACTATAAGCATGGTGAACCATAACCCTAGATTTTTTTATTAATTGTTTTAAATCTATTTTAATTTAGACTACTTTTCTATCCGAATTTCATTACATAGTTTAGTTTCACCAAATTCTTAAAGGTTAGATTAAATAGTCATCTCTCTTTGGATTCGACCCTACTTACCCTACTACATTGTTAGTTGGTTTTGTTAGAAAATTATCTTTGACAGGTGTACGACAACCTATCAATAGGATTAAATTTTTGGTTTAGAATTTAATTTGTGATAAAATACCTATATTTCACAGATAAAAAAAAAAATTATAAGTTTAGCCAGATCACGAGACAGCGACACTTGATGTTTCAACTTTTCACCAAACATCGCGTCACGTATACAACAATCGAGTCGGGTCACGGGTCATTTTTGGTCAAGTCACTTTAGGTCACGGGCTAAGAAATATCCACACTAGCCCAAAATTTTGAATTTAGGTTAAGCCAACGGGCTTAGAACCCTTCTTTTTTTTTTTTTTTTTTTTTTTTGCATTTTAAGAAATTTCTAATATTTCAAGCATGATTTTTTTTTCTACAAGTATAATTTTTTAAATATAACATTTTCACCAATACTATTATTAGGCATTACATGCCTACTATATAATTTAGATCGTCACAAAATCAGATCAATTTCAACTTAATTTTGTATCAATGATATATTTTAAAACTTGGTACATAAATAAAAAGTTTATTTTAAAATTCAATAAACAACCCGGGCATCGCACGGGGCACGCACCAAACTAGTTCTAGTAATAAAAGTATACTCCGTACAATTAAAGTTAGATAAGTCACAATTGCTCACACAACACCTTCTGCATCAATGTAACCGTTATTTCCTTGTATAATAACATATGTTACATGATAGTATACTTATTGAAATTAAATTATCGCAAACTATTAGGTGCGTCACTCGATTGCACCAAACAAATTCGTGCAGTTGTCGCACAAGTCTCCTCCTTCTCTCTTCCCTTCTCTTTCTCTTTCCTTCTTCTCTTCCTTTCTCTTCCTTTTTCCTTCTTCTCTTCCCTTCTCTCTCTTGCGATTTGGTGGTGTATTTCGGTGGTCCGATTTGGGTTCAATTTGGTGGCGATTTGGTAGTGCGATTTGTTGGTGGCGATTGGGGTGTGATTTGGGTGTAATTTTTGGGTACGATTTTCTGGTGGTGGTTTATGTGTGATTTGGGTGCAAATTGGGTACAAATTTGTGGTGGCGGTTGGGTGCGCTTTGAGTGTGGCTCGCTGGATGGTGAGATCGGTGGGGTAGGGTGCCGTGAGGATTTGTGGCTGGGTTCGGTGGACGGTGTGTCGATGATCTTGGGCTCTTAGCTGGTGGTGGAACTTCAAACATGCGGACTCTATAATTTCTGGGTTAGAGTTCGAAAATGGCAGATGAAGTGGTTTTGGGTGTTGTTGTTGATGATGATATGATATGGACGGTGGCTTAATTTATTTTTTTGTTTGTTGTGTGATGATGATGATGGTATGATGAATTTAGGGATGACAATTTTATCCGAGTTCTATTCGAATCCGATTTGATTCGTTGGAAAAAAATCCGATATGATATGAATCCGTTTAAAATTAGTCCGGATCCGAATCCGATAAAATAGATTCAAATCCGAATAGGAGGTGGATCGGACTTGAACCCTGCCCAAAGTCCTATGGAGTCCGATCTGAGTCTGAATCCGAGAATATAAGCATATGCTCTATACCTTGGGACAATTATTTGCTTGTTTTGTAGCAAAATTTTGTTATGTAACTTAGTTTATAATTTAAATATGTTATGTGTATACTTTAATTGGTATGACAATACAAGCAATTATAGGTATATGACATTACAAAAAATAAAATTAAAAAAAATATTCGGATCATATCGGAGGTCCGTATAAACGGATCGGATTCGAATCTGAAACTTACGAGTCGGATCAGTTTCGGACTCGAATTTTTCGGATTCGGATTCGGATCCGAGTCCAGGGTCCATTTACTAAACGGATTGGATTTGGATTTAGCCACATTTGACCCGAATTTGATTCGTTGCCATTCCTAGATGAATTGTTGAACTATTGGCTGGCGGTGAAGCTGAATTGTTGGCTTTATCTCAAGATTCTCTGTGTTTGTATACATATCAGCCAATAAATGACATATATAAGCCAATAAAATTAACATATAAGTCAATTGATGTATGATATTAGTCAACATTATAGACGTATCAAACATTAATAAACGTAACCAACAAAAGAAATCTATGAGCCATCAAAGGATACATATCAGCCATCAAGAGGAATATATCCGTCAACAAAATGTACAAATAAGCCAACAGAAGAAATATATCAGCCAACAAAAGGGTGAAATCAGCAAACAAAAGGAATATATTAGCCAATAAAAGATACATATCAGCCAACTAGAAGAATATATCAACCAACAAACGCTACTTATCAGCAACAAAAAGAACATATCAACCAACAAATGAAGCGTATCAACCAACAAAAGGATGAATTCAGCAAAGAAAAGCAACAAATAAGCCAACAAAATGAAACATATATACTAACAATTAAAATATACATATCAGCCAACAAAATAAATACATCCGCCAACTAAAGAAACATATAAGCCAAATGATATTTGATATTAGCCAACAAAAGGAAAAAAAAGGAAGGGGGTGTTAAACACCACCAACAATTTTGATCAAAACTGCCGACATTTAAGGTGAATGGACATCAATACCCATATTTATACCTTTTATCCATCTTCCTCTTTTATTTTTCTATCTCATCACCCATAAGGGCTGCAACCACCACTTCTCAACCACCATCAACACAACAGTGGTTGTACAAGCGGCGGCAGTACGTCGGAGGTGGAAGGTAAGGGGCGGCAATACATCAGAGGTGGATTATGAGTGGCGGCAGGGACGATCGGAGGTAATAAATTGTGTCACCTCCAATCTTTTTTTTTTTTTTTTTTAAAAAAAATCTCCGAAAGACCGACACCACGATAACTGGTTTGGGACACCAGTCAACCGTGGTCAATCGGCGTGCAAAACCGGTCACCAGGGATGGTAATTGGTTTGGATGTCGGTTACCGTGGTCACCCGGCGTTGGAAACTGATTACTATTCCCGGTGACCAATTTTGCGCGACAGTTGTTTTGGTCGCCGGGAATAAAAAAAACCACCTTCCTGCGCGACGAGGAAGGTGGTGGGTCGTCGCTGTTCGATTGCTACTGTCACGAAACCAAAGGGGCTCGTATTGATGAATGATTGTTCTAAATAAGGCTCCTTTATTGATTATTCTAACCTCTTTCCCTCTTAATGGTTTGGGAGGTGATGGTGTAGTGGGTGGTGGTCGTGGTTGTGGTGACGTTGGTGGTTGCTTTTATGGTGGTTGATGGTTGAGTTTGAGCCTTTGAGGCTTGAAGCTTGATTTAGGAGAGAGAAAACAAAGTGGGGGGATGAGTATGGGTACGACTTTTGTCCCTTCATTATTTTTGTTGGCGATTTGATAAAAAACATTGACAGTATTTAGCAATCAATTCCTTTTGTATACCCCCGGTGCACAATAAAAATATTGTCCATCATTAATTACCACAATACCACGTGCCATTTGTAGCCATAGTGTCTGCACTGTGCAGTACCCAAAGTAAAGAGAGTACAAATTTACTTTTATTATTATTATTACTAGATGAAGCCCGTGCGATGCACGGTTTGTTTGAATTTTTTAAAATAATATTTTTACATATATATTTATGTGCTAAAAATTGTTAAATGTTTAGATAAAATTCCTGATATTAAAAAATAATATTTTATATTTAATTAATTTAAACTGGATTATCTGATTCACCAATTTTGCTTACGTGTCAGTTAAATTATTTAATTCTAAAAGAAATTAATAATCTCATATTTAATTGGCTATCACTAAAATTTATTATCTTACGTGGCGCGCTGAAAAAATTAAATCCTACGTGGCTCTCTAAAAACTCGGGAAAAAACTCCCCTTTTTATATATACTAGTTTTGTGTCCGTGCGATGCTCGGGTTGTTTTTTGAATTTTAATATATATTTTTAATCTATATGTCAAATTTTAAAACATATTATTGATACAAATTTAGTTAGGAATTGATGTGTTTTTGTGATGATTTAAACTTGTAGACATGTAATGTCTAATAATAATAATATTGGTGAAAAATATTTCCTGACCCATAACCTGAAATAATGACCCTGCCTAAAATGACTGGTAACCCGACCTGATTTATAGGTCTACACACAGTAATAAAATTATATTAGATTGTGAATAAATTATTTTAATTGATTAGAATATATTATAAACAATGGATGTGGTACATTTTGAACTAATTCCTTCGCTCCAGAAAAATATTATGATACAAAAAATAAATTTATATGATAATTTATGAGAGTTATAATCTAATTATTTTTTCAATAAAATTATAATTCAATTTGTACTTTATTAAAAAAAATAAAATTTTATGATAAAAATATTGGTACTTAATAAAAAATAATACTCTAAATTAACAATTTTATCCTAAAATTCTATCTAAATCTGATTGAAATAAAATTCTAAACTAACTTTTTTATCCTACAAATTGAATCCTATATAACTTTATCTTACGTGGCACGACACTTGGTGAAAAGTTGGAATGTCAAGTGTCACTACCTCGTCGCCTAGTTAAAAGTTTAGCTTTATATATTAGTTACTAGTATCGTGCCCCGTGCGATGCTCGGGTTGTTTATTAAATTTTAAGATAAATTTTTATTCTATATATATCAAAGTAATGCCTAATAATATTAGTGAAAATGTTCGATTTAATACATAAAAAAAAAAAAATAGCAAAAAAAAAATTAAATTAAATAAATGTTCAAATCCCGTTAGGTTGATTCGAACCCAAAACTTTAGGCAAGGGTTGAACAGTTTTGACTCGTAACCTGAAGTGACTCAATCCGAAATTACTCATGACCCGACCCTAATTGACATGTCTACATAGTTATAAAATTCTATTAGCTTAGATTGTGAACTATATTATTTTAACCGGTTAGTTTATATTATAAATGTATGTTTTACTCTTGAAGTACTTCCTTCGCTCCAAAAAATATTATGATATAAAAAAGTAAATTTATATGATACTTTTTTTAGAATTATAATCTAATAATTTTTTTGAATAAAATATAATTCAATTTGTACATCTAAAAAATTGGTATTTTATCGAAAATAAAACTTTTAACTAACAATTTTATCCTAAAATTCTATCCAAATAGAATTCTAAATTATTTTTTTTATCTTCTGAATTCTATTTAAATCTATCCAACGTGGTGCATAGTATGTATTGACATAGAATTTAAATAGTATGTACCCCGAGCGATTTATTTAATAAATAGTAATACTATTTAAATTCTATCAAGTATAATAATCTGATTTATTTAATAAATAGTAATTTTTCTATAATTATTTTAACTAACAATTTTATCCTAAAATTCTATCCAAATAGAATTCTAAACTATTTTTTAATCTTCTGAATTCTATTTAAATCTATCCAACGTGGTGCGACACTCAAATTTTATTTTATTGAAAATAAAACTCTAAATTAACAATTTTATTCTAAAATTCTATCCAAATTTGATTCAAAATAAAATTCTAAACAAACTTTTTTAATCTTATGAAGTGTATTTAAATCTATCCAACGTGACGCGACACTTGGCGAAAAGTTAGAATGCCAAGTGTCGCTGTCTCGTGACCTGACTTAAAGTTTAGCTTTATATATTAGTTATATGATATGATATATGATATAGTAGAGTATTATTAATTTTTTTTTATCTCAGCTCTCTATCTCCAACCAGAAAATTGTTGATATTTTCCAAAAAACTATGATTTGATCCAACCTCAAAGCTGCTATCTCAACTAGTAATTGAGCCAAATCTTAGCGAAAATCTGGTGGATTTTTGTTACAAATTAAAATCAAATCACAATACGTTATAATTCAAGTGTAGTTTATCATCATTCATCTTTCACATTTTCGCTCCAATTGACTGAGGTTTTCGTCGCTTTAAACAAATTGTTAATCTTTTTCGGGAAATTGTTAATTTCCTGCTTAAATTTAACTTTTATTTGTATTATTATTATTTTTTTTAAAATGAAATAAAAACAAAATAACACTCAAAAGTTACCCTTTTATTTACAAAAAGTTACTCTCATACTCACAAAAGTCTTAAACACATATAAGTTACCTTTTATTTACAAAAAGTTACCCTTAAATTCACAAAAGTCACCCTTAATCTAAAAAAAGTTATCCTTAAACACACATAAATTACCCTCAAGTTACCCTTTTATTAACAAAAGTTACCCTTAAACTCACAAAAGTCACCCTCAATCTAAAAAAAGTTATCCTTAAACAAACACATATAAGTTACCCTTAAACATACATTAGTTAATCCATTATAATACAAAAAAGGAAAAAAAAAAAGTTATCAAACCTTCATTACAAAACGCTGAACACGAGAAAAACATGTCTCAATTACTAGGCCTGTTCACGGATCGGATATCCGATCCGAAATGTGATTTCGGATCGGATATCTGAAGACTCGCTCGGATATCAAAAATTGATATCCAAATCCGATTTGAAAAATTCGGATATCCGATATTCGGATATCCAAAATTTTCGGATCGGATGCTTCGGATATCCATTATCCAATATTAAGTAAAATTGTTATGATTACTTTCTAAATTTCACTAATTTTACCGTTTTTTTATCGCTAAGTTGTACAAAATATTTTAACAAAAATAGTAGTCTTTTTGCAATTAAGATTATCATCAAATATATTAAGAATATTACAATAAGTTAATAATACAGGGTTAGTTTTATATTAAAAATTTAAAAATTATATTATTTTAGGCTTTATATTTCGGATATCTTTCGGATATCGGATATCTGAAATTCTGAAAATAAATATCTAAATCCGCATCCGATATCCGCCTTTTCGGATCGGATATCCGATCCAAAATGAAAACTCGGATCGGATATCCAAAAATTCGGATCGGTTGCGGATCGGATTATCGGATTTTCGGATTCTCCGATAGTTTTGTACAGGCCTATCAATTACAATCTTCAATAGGACACATTTTCACTTTATCTTTTTTATTCTTCAAAGATTTTTTATCCACCAATTTAGTTGATTCTACTAAAAAAAATTAACATGAGAAAGAAACAAAAAAAAAAGAGGAAAGGTAAGATGAAAATGCAATGAAGAGGAGAGAGAGAAAGATAGGAGATAAGGAGATTATAATCATATAAAGACCAAAGTATAGAAAAGAAAAGAGGAGAGTAAAAAAAAAAAAAAAAAAATGTTTTAGGAGGAAAGGACAAAATCAGAAAGAGGTAATAAAAAAGTAAAAAAAAAATCCCAAAACCTGGCACGTGAGAAGACTAGAAGAGGGCAATAATTCCTCAAATTGGGCCAACAAATGGAATATATTAACCAACACAAAAACCATATTTCCTCTACTCTTTTTTACTCAACCTGTTTCTTTTATCACGCTTGTCAATGCAAAACTTTAACGATGAATAACTTAAATTTTCCATAAGTAAAAATTATAAAAGTTATATATTATGATAGTACTTATTGAGACGAATCCAAAAAGATCATACATGAATATATTTTTCCTTACATATTATTCACAAAAGACGGTCAAAGGAGGGACGGTGAATAATGTAAAAGTCAAAGCGGGTCAAGTAATAAAGAACGGAGGAAGTATAAGTCAACAAATGAAACATATCAGCCAACACATGAAAAATATTGCCAACGAGTAAAATATATCAGCCAAGCCTCTCATATCGAACCGTTCTTGCGTCCATATACACGCAATACCTTCTCTTAAATTATTTTCAATGTAACCCTGATTTCCTAATCGCCCTGGCCAAATGTTATTAACAATGATTGACTAGCTCTTACTCTTACAAATTACAATACGTAAGTCTACTTATAAATAATTACAATCACCAAGAACCATTTTAATAAAACATTATAGTAGCAAAAGACACCTAAATTCAGATACCTTACCAACCGGTAGTTGCATGGGTAATAGGTTACTTCTCAAAATGCTTGAATCTAAAGTTAAAGCTAAACATTGCAAAAACCATGTTCAAAACACGTACCAAACTCGTACAAATCTTTCTTCCTTCCTTCTCTTAACCTTCCAAGATTAGCCAAAACCCGAAATGACGACCCAACAATCTCCCAATCGCGCTAAGTACCATTCCATCTTACCTATAGCGTTGGCCTGTGTACTTGTGCTAGGGACCGCGAGGCTAGTGTTTGACAACCTAAAGAGTAACCGAGAAAGTATTTTTGGCCAATGGCAATTTTGGTTACGAGGGGGTGGATTTCATAGGTACATATTCAATGCATTTGATGATGATGATGATGATAATAGTTACGAAGATATAGAAGATTGTAACGTTTTCGACGGGAAATGGGTTTGGGATAATGTGTCTCGCCCGTTGTATAGTGAAGAGAGTTGCCCGTTTTTGGTTAAACAAGTTACTTGTCAAAGAAATGGAAGACCTGATAAATCTTACCAGAATTGGAGATGGCAGCCTAATGAATGCAATTTACCACGGTAACATTATTTTTTAGTGTATGGTAAAATTTTTTGATGTGAATTTATTTTGAAGATTTGACTTAACAAGTTTAGAGCGTGAGAATATGAGATAAAATTAATGTGGAAATGTTGTTCGGATGGAGTATCTAAATGTCTAATGTCGAAAAAATTGTAAGGAAAAACATTGGTTATGTTGAATACACCTGTTGTATACAAGACCTACTTTAATTTACGCATTGTTTTTAAAAGTAAGGTGATGGCATGTATGATGTGTACAGGTTTAATGCAGTAAAGCTATTGCGTATACTAAGGAACAAACGCTTGATGTTCGTAGGAGACTCGATTCAAAGAGGTCAATTCGACTCGATGGTTTGCATGTTACAGTCTGCAATACCTGATGGAAAGAAATCACTTCATAAGGTTCCTTCTAAGAAGATTTTCCATGCTCAGGTACTTTTAATTACCAAGTATTTCTTACTACAACTAGTCAACTACTTTCACTAATTCAAATTTAATGTAACTTTCATGACATAAAAAGAAATTAATTATATGAAATTGTTATGCAGGAATATAATGCTACAGTTGAATTCTACTGGGCTCCGTTTATAATTGAGTCAAATTCGGACCATTCTACAAATCATTCAGTGCTTAAGAGGCTGGTTAAGCTTGATCGTATCGCTGATCACAGCAAAAACTGGGAAGGAGTGGACATTTTGGTATTTGAAAGCTATGTTTGGTGGATGTACAAGCCTATCATAAACGCAACGTAAGTGTTAATGGTAATAACATATTCAATCAATGATGTGCTTCATTTATACTATAGATGCTGTGTTCTAGCTGATTGATTTTCCCGCGATTTTCTTTTCTTTGGATGGCTAAATTTGTTAGAAATATATGTTATAGGTACGGAAATCTCAATGATGTACAAGAATATAATGTTACTACTGCTTACAAAATGGCACTGCAAACGTGGGCAAACTGGTTGGACTCGAGCATCAATCCTCAGACACAGAAAGTCTTCTTCATGAGTTTGTCTCCTACTCATTTGTGGTAAGATTTTCTTCTATTTGTAAGTAGCATCAATGTCTGAGAAGTCGTAAAAAGGCTGTTTCGGATTGAATATGATTCGAGTTAATCTCCTACACATTCGAATGAGGTCAATTCAGGTTAAATTTGGGTCCGAGTCCTGTTGTTCCAGCCGGGTAGTTTTAACCAGGTCAGTCTGTCCGGGTCTAAAAGTTTGGAACTTGTCTAACCCCTGAATGAAACAGGGCAATGAACATTCAGTGTTCAAAGCTCGAACATGTACATGTACTAATCCTTCTTAGAGCCTAAATTGCAGCCGGATTACCTTGCTTGTTAATCAATGTAATATTAATGTTACTCTTTGCAAATAACAGGAGCTCAGAATGGAACCCAGGAAGTGACGGGAATTGCTTCAACGAAAAGGAACCGATCCATGGACCATACTGGGGGATGGGAACGAATCGTGAAATCATGAAAATAGTGCAAGAAACAATACAAGGTCTAAAGACAGAAGTAACATTCCTGAACATAACACAGTTGTCAGACTTCAGAAAAGATGCACATACTACAATATATACAGAAAGGAAAGGCAAACTTTTAACTAAGGAACAAAAGGCTGACCCGAAAAACTTTGCAGATTGCATTCATTGGTGTTTACCAGGAGTTCCTGATACATGGAACGAGATTTTGTATGCACATTTGTTACAAGAGTTTTATAACTAATCTCTTTGTTAGGACCAAATTTTGATTCATATTAATTACTATATTCTATCAAAAACAAAAGTTTTAACACTAAACATTGCAATGAGACTTTGAGAGGAGAAAATCAGGAGGTCTATTTTTCGAGTTGATTATGAAACGAGCCTGACTCAACACTCTATTGCAGAGAACACCGTGAACCAGTTAAATCCCAGCCTATACAGAGAAGAGAAGGGAAAAATCTTTTGTGTGATTTAGGAGATTAGGCATGAATAAAAAGCAACGTTATAAGATTTTGTAACACTTAATCCTGTAAATCACAAACTTTGCATTTTTGGTAGTTTAGAATTCATTAAACTGTTCCTTGTAATTGCATTGGAATAAGAATTACATATTTGAGTAATAAAAAAGAAGTATATATTTAGATAAAATGAAAATTTTGTAGCTCTACTAAACAAGTTATAGTAGTAATCGAAATTTCTACCTAATAGTTCTCTAAATCTTTAACCAAGTCAGATGCCCTTTACCCAAGTTTATAAGATACAAGTCAAAATATATTATCACCATGAACACCATATAATCTGACAATCTCCCAGTCTATGTCTTCAACATACTCCGTTTCGAAATTCTTCAGGATGTTTTGGGCACTTTCACTGAGGTGACTGAAATCTCTATCACAGTTGCGATATGGTTTTTGGACCTCTGTACTTTCTTCCAGTGTCTCCCTAATTGGAATCTGGAACATTTTATAAAAGAAAAGGCAGAAAATGAGAATCCACTTTTAGGAAACAAATACTAATTCTTGACTTTAATTCCAAGCCTAAGAAAAATTTCGATACAAATTCAACTATCAACTAACAGCAAATTTATAGTTCATAACTGTCTTTCTTTCTAAAAGAAGGTTTTAATTGGAAGTACCTCATAATCACTTCCATATGTATCGCGGCCATATGCTCTTCTGAATGAAGTTGAGAGATCATCTTCTTGAATATCATCATCAGAGAGATAATTTTTTCATTGCAACAGCTAATTTCTTCTTGTCATTCTCACTCGTTGTCTGCACTTGCACTTGGTCTCTGACGTTCCCACGATTACAAACGAATAAAATCAAACATTGATCAGTAACAAAGGCCTGAAAGAACCGCGATCTTTGCAGTGAAACGGATAATACTAACATCCTAACGTACTAATATAGTAACATGAAGAGTAATAACCTGGATCATTGTGTCATCAATTTCACGGCACATATCACTGATTGTCTCGTATATAACTTCAATAAACGACATACACCCGCAATTTAATATCGAGTTCAACATGATGGCGCTTTTAATGGAGATTAACAACACTCCCAAACTTTGTGCAACTCAAGTAATCTGCAATATTCAGAAGTTAGCACTTAATTAGAAACTGGTAATAATGTGCCTTAAAAAAAAGGGTTTTGCTATACATAGCCCTAAGGGCTATGCATAAGAATCAACAATTTCATATCATTAATTCTATTTTCTTGTTCCAATGGAATCTTATAGTGTTAATATTTATACCTTATTTTACATCATTAAAAAATTAAAAATAAATACTATACCTTATTTTGTTACGTTAAAACACCAACTCTAGCGTTATGATTCCTAATAAAAGTCTAATTAATCTTTACAAATTAAATCACCATGTAAATCACACAAAAACACAAACCCAAAGTTTAGATAGTAACAAGAATTGAAACACAAAAACTAAAGTATACTTGGTTTCTTGAATGCTACTCTATAAAAAAAAAAAAAAAATAAAATAAAAAAAAAAAGTAACAATCATTGTAAAAACGCGACATAAAGAGTACGTTGGGTTGTTGATAGTGTAATTTGAATTAATAACACGACAACTATATCCGGGCAGAGCAAGTATTAATTAAAAAGATCAATTCTTGATGCAGGGAAGAAAGAAAAAAGACATAGGCGTTAAAGAAAAGAGCAAATTAAAGAAAGGAGAGAGCTTAACCTGTGATGCGAAACAACGTTTTTCCAAAGCAATAATTTGTGGGTAGCTCTGCAATTAGATATAGTGATTCTTTCAAACAGAATTTATTTCCTATTATAACTCTCAAGATTTAATTGGATTAGGAGTCCGAGTTCTAGTCAAACTACTAGTCTAAATAAAAATAATTCGCAACTATTACTAATTTTTCCCGATAACAAAAACAGATTAAATATTTTTAGACCAATGATATAATTTATACACGACCATTTATTATAATAATTTGATTTATTAAACTATATTATCCAGTATTATTTATATATAATAGTGTGCTTAATATTATTAATTTTTAAACCAAGGAAAATCACTCTATTCAAAAAAAAAAAAAAAAAAAAAAAAAAAAAAAAAAAAAAAAAAAAAATCAGTTAATCTTGCTCTGAAACCCGTATATCTGATCTTAAGCTTGGACCCAAGTCACCCAACATAGGTCTGTCTGAGCTCACCTTGACTCAAGCTTTGATTAAGAAGAATCTGAGAATCCGATGACTCGGTTAGGGCTCAACAGCAACAAAGACAAGAAACATTCCGAATATGCACTGATATTATTACTACGGAGGCAAAACACTAGCTTGCTGAGATTGTTTAACCACAGAAAGCTGGTTTTCAGCAACATTTACATACTGGATTTTTTGACCATATTCCCCCTCCTCTTGGATTACATTATATTCACAATACAGTTCCAGTGAACGCTTTCCTAAACTAAATTCATCATGGTCAATGAGTTCAGGACCTGTTTCCATAGCTTCAACAGCAACTTCTTCCTGAACTGTCCCCGTGTTAATTAAACGAGGAGTCACGGCATCACTTGTGTTATTTGTGGTGATTATTTCCATGCTTTCATCAGTCTTTACATAATTAACTGCCTCGGAATATGTCAATTTTGTTGTCATATTTGCAGCTTCTGAATCCATGGCTACAGCAGTTTCCTCTTCTTCCTTCACCACCTTGACATTAATTGATAAATTCATGTTGACCAACTTGGTTGGTGCATTTGCGTTCAAATCACTTGAGATGGTAACGTCCTCGATTTCCTTCATCACCCCCGAACTTGCCAACTTAACAGGCACATTATCACTCATAATACTCGCAGCTCCAATTTCCATGCCTTCTGTATCTTCATCATCCTCCATCACTAGATCCGAATCATCCGATTTCACAAACTTAAATTTCAGATCTTCTCTCATATTATTTGCAGCGCCTTTACCGATAATCCCATCTTCCTTAACTGTGTCTGCCTCAGAATTAGCCAGCTTGACCATCACACCTTCAGTAAGATTACTTGTAGCCTCATCATTTTCCTTCACTGTTTTCAAGCTCACCAACTTAGTTTCCTCATCTTTCTTCACTGTCACCAAATCATCCATGGTCAACATGTTTTCCCAAGTGTTACTGGCACTTGCAACCCCTGCTTCCTTGCCTTCTGCAACTTCATCTTCTTCGTTCACGACTTCTAAATTCACCAGTCTATTTACCATAATTTTACTCCTATCACTCGCTACTCCTATACCTATGCTTACCGAAGCTTTTTCATCTTCCTTCACAGCCTCTAAATTCATCAACTTAACAGACAGACTTTCTCTCACATCAATAGCTCCAGAAGATAGCTCGCCACAATTAATGCCTACAGCACCTTCCTCTTCTTCCTCTGCAACTTCCATATAATCTGACTTAATAGTCACAGTTTCTCTCACATTACTTGCAGACCTGACTTCAATACCTCCAGGAGATTGCGTATCTTCCTTTTCTGCCTCCAACTTCACCATTTCAGTTGCCACATTTTCACGAATGTTACTTGAAGCATCAACTTTCATGGCTTCGGCAGATCCTTCATCTCCCTTCACTGTCTCTGAACTTTCAAACTTACACTGCACATCTTGATTTGTTTTACATGCATCATTGGTGATCTCACTTTCCCCACCCTTACAACCCACATGATTTCTGAGCTCTAAAACTGATTCAGCTTCCATAACCATGCTTTCAGCATGAGTTGCATCATCAAGCAGAAGTTCTACATTTTTTTCCATTTTTTTGAAGACAAAATCATCTAGACTCTCCCTTGTGAATTGGTTCGAAAGAGAGTTGTCTTGATTTATATATTCTAGTAATTTTGGAAATCCACAAAATTTATCTGCTGTTAATATTTCAGCTCTGCTATTAGGCTTGTTCTGGGCAGGTGGTGTTTCCATGCATTCCACAGCACTAACAATGTATTGGTCATTAGCAGCTTGCAAACGATTGCTCTGATCTTCTATATCAAGTCCAATCTCTGACCCCACGTCAGAAAATTGGGATTTCATCTGGATATCACCTTCACTCGTTCTAAATAAACCAAATTGCAAAATTTTCCTATCCTCAAACTCATTTGTTTCTATTCCACACCCAACTGGTACGTGGAAAACCTCTTCCTCATTTCTAAAACCTGTTGTTACATTTGTAACCCTATCCTCCTGCTCCAAAGAACCCAAACCATTGAAAATTTCAGTATCCATTTCATCAGCAGCAGCAGCACTCTTTGGAGCTTCACCTGTCTCCATATCAGATAAGGTCACCGGCTTAACTTCTAGTGCATTTGCATTTCCATTAAAAGTATCCTCTCCAGCATTTCCATACATGGCATTTGTTTCAGGATTCCCTTCCAAGCACTTACCTACCTTACAAGACTCATCACTGCCAACGGCAGAGAAATCTTCAACTCCTGAATTGAGGACAATTTTAGTCAGTATCATTTTATCATTGTAATTAGAAAATCATCTACGATAAATGACTGTGACTATCATTGAACCTAAATCACCATTTGGTAGATCTGCAGCTTGATTCACGTAGAGTGTCTTTTTAAGCATCACAGTTCCTGGAAACACCATCAGGTTGATTTTGTTCAAGCTTCTTTTCTCTTCTTCCTCCACAGGAACAAAGCCAAAACCAACGGTCCAAGTTTCTACTAAATCAGCAATTGCAGTAATCACAAGCTTCTCAACTTTCAGGGATATGAGCATCTACAGCCATAAAAGGTTAAAAGAAATAATGAGTTTCTTCATATACATGAAAAGTGGGAAGACACATTAATCCAACTTTGTTAATATAGATTCTGGTGAAAGTAAGTATTATTGGCTTCTGCAGTTATAGATACCAGGGGTAAAAACAAGTCAAACAATCCCATAACCAACCCAACACCACAGAGAAGGCAGCCAAATACAAAGTAAAATACCTTTTCAATAGAATTTAGCAAACTTCGACACATTCCCTGTCGGCGATATTTGCTACAAGTTGCGATGAGTGGCATCTCTGCAACAGCTACTCCATGCACTCTGTAAACGTTGAGGTCAAATACTATAGTTAGTTGTTAAGTGCAGCAATAAAGCACAATAACAAGAATATGATTATGACAATTAGACATGGCAAGTGAATTGTAACTTTCAAATAAATCATTCAAGAATAATGAAGAAATATGAGCCTATGGGATCATAAATACCACTTATGATACCTTATAGATGCAACTGATATCAGTACATCATCTTTCTCCAAGACAGCAGTATAAAATCCATGATAATCCAGTCTTGGAAATTCTGACCTGGCATCAGTAACATCAAAATCAGTCAAACAGATGAAAGAAGGGTGCTTCACAGAAATTTACTTCAAGCCAATCAGATAATAGCAATTTGACGGACAAAGCATGATGGTCCAATTACTGAGGGGCAGAAAGAATATATTTTCTGAATTTTCGTGAATAATCCTATTATAGAAGTTGGGGAAGCTTATGTTTGGTCTTTGTTCTTTTTTCCAATAAATCAGAGACTTCACTCAGAGAAAACTTCACACTATATATGCATGCTATTAGATTGTCATCAAGGACAATATAAATGGAGTGGATCATGTGGACAAATTAAGTATGACCTCAAATTTACTACTGCATTCATAACTCAGGTATCAATACATGGGAAAAAAATATACAGTATATATTATTATTGCTATTAACATCCAAACAACGGTACTTACCCCCAATTGTACACCACTTGTGGTATCATATCTATGCCTGTTCTTGGATCGATCATAGAGAGGAAGCACTCCTCCATAATGGTAACAGCAGCAGCTAACTTAGAATTGCATTCAGCCTTTAACGCGAAACGTTGAGCAGAAGAAACTTTTTGGTCATCATGAATGCATCTCAGAAGGGTCCAGGTATAGTCATCAACAATTTTGTTCAACAAGCCAATACGAGATTGTATACCACCAAAGACCTGCAAAATCATTTGCAGGACTGTGAAGGTCAACCAAAATTGAGGAAGATCCATGAACAATTTAAATGTCTAAATGGAATAATGGATAGCTTACAGTCTTCCACTATCTTTTATAATTTGTCCTACATGTACAGCCAACATTAACATTTCTGATGGGAAGTTGGGAACTAAAGTTATAGACCAGATTACCTCTTCACAATTTGAGCCACAGAACCAAGGTGCACCGCCAAGCTTACTCATACTCTTGTCCGTCAAGCACCCTTGATGATCTGTTAGCAGAATTGACAGTCATTACTTCACAAAGGAAAAGATAAATTACTAATCATGCCCGTAATATAGAGAATCTCAAGAAGACTTTATGCTATGTTTGGACAACAAATTAGAAGGGAAATGGAAGGGAGGGAAATAGGAGGAAGGGGAAGGAAGGGAAAGTGGAGGAAATGATGAGCTCCATTTTCCCTCCAAATCTCTCCAATTTTGAAGGGATGGTCTTTATTAAAGGGGGAGGGAAAATGGATCCCACCCTCCCCCTCCCCCTCCCCTTCCCTCCCCCAACATATTATCCAAACAAGGAAGTTTGTCTCCCTCCCTTTCCCTTCCCTTCCTTTCCTTCCATTTTTTGTTATCCAAACATAGCCTTAAAGTGAAGTCTTTTTTTTATTAACAGGCCACTATCACCAACGTTCATAGGCTGATAGCAATATTCCGTTCCTGTCTCTTTAAGATAATATATTTTTATAAATTAATACAAAGATTAACAAATTCAGGGAATTAAAAAAATTGAAAAGGGCCTACCCTTGTTCAATTCACAAAAACAGTTAATCCTGATAAGTTCAAAAAAGTTCAGAAAAGGACCAACAAGTTAGATGGTAGGTTTAGATAAGTTCATAAAAGGGCTAACCGACTAATCTATTCAGAAAGGGTTTTTTAGGTGAAAAGAAAGAAGCTTATAGCAAAGAACATTCTAGAACAGTAAAAGAAGTATACACTTTTTGTCGCATTGTGAACACTTCAGTGCAGCATAAGAACTTGAGGTTCCTGCATCGTTGGCTAGTGCTCCACATACCTCACAAGTACAGTTTGGGCAATACCAACTTCCTTCAGGAAGCTCCTGTGCCAAACAAATAAAAATCAGAATAACTTCATATTGTGGATGCTAAATTGTAGAAAAAGCAAAACACAAAGTGAAATAAAGAAATTAGTATATAGTATATACATAATCAATACTGAAATCTTAAACCAGAACACAGGACATTCTACAGATTTCAACAGCTAAGACAAATACATGCATAGGAGCATGCACAATACATGCTCCTTAGATAAGAACAAATACCAATCCTGCCAGTGATTTTAACATGAAGTATCATTGTGGCAGCTTCGACTATTGTATTCTACACCGATACCAGTTCATGTATTCAAAAGTAGACCAAACCATTCAGAAGGTAAGAAACAACACCTAAACACATGCAGGCTAGAGAGAAAAACTAAGCATACCAAGACTTACGCCACAAACACGACAGTAATATTTGAAGGCAAAGACTTCTTCCAGTTGCACCTTCATACATATTAGTAAATGTTCATGGATTCAAAGTAAAGATTGAAAGTAACAAATGGATAGCACTATACAAAGTGCAAAAAGGATATACATAGTAGCCTGGTAGGAGATCTTAATCTTCTTACATGAAGATTGACATCTCCATTCATGTACATACTTGTATAGTCTCTAGCTCTCTACTTTAATTCAAAGCTCATGTACTCTTTGCATTAAAGCTTACCATACTCGAGTAATCCATATTAGTAAAAGTCATATTACAAATAGATAGCAGGGAAGTTTTTGTGCCAGATAAACTTTTTATCATGTATTCTTCTATACTGAAAGCATCCCTTATTCCTAGGAGGATAGGATTGAGTCACTGAGATAACTATTTATGGTGTGAAGCCTGAAAAATCTATTGATACGTGATCAGAACCCTCATCAATCAAGTCAATAAACAAAAAGATCTTTCCAGCCTAAAATATGGCTGCTCCATTTTCAGAAGGTATTGATCAACAAAATAAGCGCTGTGGACAGAAACTCTGTCAGCAAATGGAGTCTTATATATATATTTTAGCAGAATAAATTCTGAGACCTTTCTGCAGGCAGGTCGATAAATCATAGCTAATTACCAGTCAAAAAGTTTTGGTACCAATTTGAGTGACGTAAACAACATAATGCATGCATATTTCCCATCCAAATTAGAGCCTGAGTATACTAGAACAGCTTACATCAGCAACAATAAAAAAGTTCAGAAGCACAATTTTATCCAGTTAATATTACACTTAATTCACACCCTTGACACAGTTCGATATGGCTATTCTGCACTGGGGGGCAGGTGATGTCATATAAAGGAGTGTAACCAATAATTTCTTTTTAAAAAAATAGCCAATATGAGTAGGAATAATTAATAGTGGAAGGAAGAAACATAAGAAAATAAGCCACAAACAAACCTCTGCTGACAAGCATGACTGATGGAATGTGGAAGGACAGTTATCACAACACAGTAATTCTCCTCCATCGCCACAAAGTCCACAAGAATCATCATTTTTGTCAAACCTATCAGCTGACACATGTCTTGGGCCACTTTTCCTGACCTTGTATTCAGCCGACCATGCTTGAAGCTGGCATAGAGTATATGGCCGACCAGACCCCACAAACAGATTCAAACAAGGACGATTCTGATTAAAACCTGCATGGATTTTAAACCTAGAGACAGAAAACACCTCACTGCAACAATTACACAGAATCCCATTCTTTGTAATAACACCTTCTTTAGCCACAGCATCATCCTTCGGGTCACGGTATTGAACTGCTTCCTTTACAAGTACAGCCCCAACACTAATTAACCACGCCAAAACCGTCCTATTATCAATCAATGTCCACCTATCTGTGACATGTTTCCCACCCTTACCAGTGCCCCGCAGAAGCAACCTGCAACTACCTTTCTGAGTCTTGCGCTTCTGCAGAGATTTTAACTTAAACTTCCCAGGCTCAGAACCGCATTCATCAATCCTGGATCTGAAGCTTCTTTTCTTTATTATTGCCGAGATTAACAAGTCGTCATCCTTAAGCCGGGAACCCATTGATCGCCTCTTGCTGCTGTGACGCTTTTTAGGCTTCATACTTTTCTTGCAGGACTGAGATTCAAAAGATCCATCATATGCATGGGGTTTATTGGTATTATGGCCAGCTTTTACCTTTTCTAAACAGCAATCACTAAGATATTTGCTTTGGTGAGATTTTCCAAGTATAGACCTTTTTAATCCATTTTGATGCTCAAAGAGGCCGGTTGGAAACCTATCTGATATTCTATCATTGCCAGCACAATCCATAGACCAACCCTGGACATCAACCAACTTCAATTGGCTGCTCCTATCACTGGTCGGACGAGTATCATCAGTTTCTGCTTGGCATAGCTTGGAGAGTTCAACACCAGAAAACCCTTCAGTTTCACAGTCCATTTTCTTCAGCCCTGCATTAATGATAGATCTTTCCGACGGTTCAGCTCCTTCCTCCAACAAACAAACTGACAAATCTTTGGAGCTTTCCATGATAAATTCCAGGTTATGTTTATCAAAGCTTGGAGAGCTCATACAACTCGATTGATGAGATAAAGGCTGTTTATAGATTGCATGGGTCTCAGTAGAACCAACAGGAACGTCATACAGATAAGCAGGATGCTGTAAACATTTGCTATCAGAACCACATGCTGATAAGCGACAAGAATTCATAATTTCATCCGTACAAGCTCCTACATAGTGATTATCAGTGTTAGCAACTGTCTTTACAAGACGCATGCTATTTCCTTCAGAAACATAAAACGATTTGGTATTATGAGTCTCCACAAGATTAGAGTCCATGGAAGGCCTCTTCTTATCACCTTTCCTGGATTTTGGTCTAAAATCTATCCCACCTTCTCTGTCCACATCAGGTACGTAACTTTGCTTTGCTATGACTACAGTTCCAGCTCTGAGTGCATGAATCTTTCTGTTCACGAGAACCACATTCACAAAGGGATCCAGAAGTCTCCATTGACAACTCAATGAACACTTAGGCTTCCCATCGGTCATTGTACTGTCAATATACCTTAGTGTCTCATACATATCAGAGCAGAATTGATGAACATTAGTCCACTCTTTATCACCTACAGTCACTTTACTGTTACCATAGGCAAATAATCTCTGACCAACCAAGTCCCAAACTTTTGAAAATTCACGAACAAGCTTTCCATCTGGTGATCGGTAAACATATCTGTTCCTCCCATCATTTCTTATTCGCTTCTCAGGGGACCATCCAGCTTTTTCAAGCAAGAGGTATACTCGGGAACGAAGAATAGCATGGGCATCCTTCATGTTGTCACAATTCAATATTTCATCATCTTCGCATTCAAGATAAGTTTCATTTTTAGTACTTTTGTCAGCACGCTCAGGTGTTCCACACTCACTGACTGCAACAGCTGTGGGGCTGGGGGCCAAAAGTTTGGTAGCAGAACTTTCCTGGGAAATAGGTGAGGCTATAGATTTACTGCAGCCAACTTGCTTTACTTCACTTCCATCCAAGCCTGACAAGCTACAATTAAGAGTGACGCTATCTCCTAAGTTGCCTTCTTGGTCTGATTCAGGATATTGCTTTAACAGGTAACAACTAGATGTCACACCTTCACAGCACGATTCAACCACATGGCACATAAGAATTTGGCAGGGAGAAGGCAACACAGGACGATATGTTTCAGAAACAACTTGCTTCAGCGGAACAGATGAGGCCACAGCCTTATCAAGGTAAGGTTTAAAATTAGACAGCTCATTCACTGAATATCTTATCCGCTTTGCATGAACATCATGATCAATCCTTTCATCCATAATAGACCCTTCTGTGGAGCTTATTGCTTGTAAGTCCCTTTGGAGTTCATCAGAAACACCCTCCTTCTGACTCAGATCTTTTGAGGAAGCTTCATGGGTTACAGCAGAGTTTTCACTGTGAGAACTAGGTTAAATCTCTAGCATTTCATCATGCTCATTTAAGCATCTGGTAACTCCAGGAATCTCACATTTTTTACCACAGGCAACTGAAGCATTTCCATAGAACACCTCCTGGGAAATGCGGATCTCATCATTTGAGTCCTCAAAGCCATCATCTACTATATCAAAGATATCCTGGCTGAACATCATCTCTGGCCTTAGGCTAATTTCATTTCACTAGAATGCACCTTCCTTCCAGCTTGCTACATTGAAAAGGTCAGAATCAATATCTTTGTAAAGCATCTCGAACCCTGCACCAAAATAATAGAAGTAATTAAATATGTCATATTCACCCTAGCAACAATTTTTGAAATCCTAAATCGCTATATCTTGTAGGCGTCTTTGCATCTTAACAATAATATAGTTACTTTCTTTGTTCTCTTTTAGCTGCAACAGAGGGGAGGGGAGGTGAGAGGCACGCATTTTGAAGAGCCCATATGCTGAGGACAGATATGGAGACAGGCAAGTCAAGCAACCCATGTGAGAGGAGAGAGATAAAAAGGACTTAAGCCAAGAAAAGTAATGTCGCAATTCAAAAAGACTGGATTAATTATTTATTAAGTTAATACTATGATGTAAATATATTAAATGTCCTATAGTTGCATTAGTGTCTGCAGTAAATTTAATAATAAATATTACCTCTAACAGAACTTTTAATAGTAAAATTTAGTTGAAGTCATCTAAAACCCTGGATTTACGCAAGAACCGTACAATAATGATTCAGTTAGGAGTTAGCTTAATACTACATAGTACACATGATAAAAACAAATAATTCAACTGTCTCAGACAGACCCACCCGTTTGAAAATGAACTACAATAATAATCATTTAATTTAATGATTTGTACTTAATAGAAAACCCAAGAAGTGAAAGAAAGGATAAATGGGCAGCACCTTTCATTCTCAAACTTCCAACATAGAGGAACAACTATAATTTTTATTTGAATACCTTATAACTGAAGTTAATTATAATTGGCAAAGCATTTTCTTTGTCTAGAATTAATAGTTATATATTATTTCAAGATGTCCAAAGAAAATTCCATTTCCCAAAATTAATAGTAGATCACAGTTGCATTCCCCAGAATGCTCCCTTTAATTCAATTAATGCAAAGAGGAAGGGGATAACACAACTAATATGAGTGCTTTGAGGAACTCAAGTTGATCTTTAATTTTAAGGGGCCAGGACAGTCAGTATGCTATTGATGGATGGAGGTAGCTATTGTAGACCCCCTCCCTCTCCCCCAAAAAAATATCTTTATTGTTAAACTTACGAGCAAGACTTAGAATAACTTATTACTTGTCCTTCTTCTCACTAAACATCAAAGTTGATTTACAAGCCATCTGGGTGACAATAATGTAATTTTAAGTTGACAAATACTCCGGAGTACTATAGATATTCAACAAAGCTTCAGAATTTCCAAAAAAACTAAAATCCTACAATAAAACTTATGGAGAACTTGTGATGTATTCGGCAGTTGAATACTACGTACGTAATTTATGGAGGCAAATGTTTGACAACTTTTCAAGGGAAAAAAACTTTCAGTTCCACATTTTGATATAAAACCAAAAGATGCATTTAACGGAAAACAAGGTATTCGGGGCCCAACAGTAATTGTAAGCTTTGAACTGTACTCATGCAATAGTGGAATTGTGAGTCAAGACTAAAGCTTCTAAGATCAACCCAACTTGTTGGGCCAAGTCTGGCTACCTAAGTCCTAAGGTCCATTTAGCTTGTTATCAACCCTAAATGTAGAATTATAAAAACACAATTTTTTTCTCTCTAATTGGTTTTTTAACCCACACGAAAGAAGCAATGAAAGGCCATACTCTAGTAACTTCAAGTCATTTCTTATTTTCTTTCCAAGAACACGAACTACACTCTACATTCAAACAGACTGCAGGCATAGAACCTAGATCAATGTGTCATATAATCTATGCCCCAACCAAGCAACGAGATCAGGAATGCGTGGCTTACATTCTCCTTCCTCCCTGGTAGTCATATAATCTAGCCTCAAGTAAAGAGCTAACAGATAAGCGGAATTCAGTGTTCAGTCTCTCCATTATCATGGTACATGAGATAGTTCTAGATTTCTTCTAGGTATAAGGAACTTCACTTGGTTTCTCAAGCAAGCATTGTATCAGGAGTATTAATGTAAATATGTAATTGTCCGTTCCACAAAAAGCCTTCACTCTTTCTGAGCTCACACATATGTACCTTAAACATCAATTACTTCTCTCTGAATTCATTTTCTACAGTAATTAGCTAAATATGTAATTTTTTTATTTCTTTGGCAACAAACTTCTTCACAAAGTGCAATATAATATTACATAAACACAAGCATCATAGTATCCTAATTATGGAACACAGCCCATAAAAACATTAGCCATAAAATTCCTTTTCTGTGCATGCAAATATCACTATACAGAATTCCCATTTCAATACAAACACTAATTATGAACAAAACCCAGAAAATATTTCCAAAATCTAACATCAACCCATCAAACACAAATAATAAATCCCAAACAATAACATTTGTACAGAAATTGCTAAAAAAAATTACATAATCTAGCCAAAAAATTGAGAAATAAACTAATGAAAGATCTGAAATTAAGCTAAGAACAACACTTAAATAAAATAGTAAAGAATAGATCTACTAACCTTTTTAAGAGAAATCCCAAAATAACATGCAAATTGAGCTCCAAATGGTATGAATTAGGGATTCAAAAATTGGGTTTTTTTTTCTTCAAATTTGCCGAAAAGCCCAGAAATTTCAGTGCAAAATCACAACCCAAGGCAACAACAACAAAACTGAGCAAAAAGGTGTGAATAAATACAAAGTATATTGAAAAAAATTGTGAAAAATTCTTGATTTTTGAACCCGAATTCTGCTGAAAGCTCAACAAATGGCAATGGGTTTCTCTCTCTAACCTGGCAAAGTTAAGCCATAGGTGAGGTGAAGTCAGTTGGGTTGGGTGTGTGCATGTACTATTGTCTATTCTATCTTCAGACCACTTATCTTTGATGTTATATTCATACATGATTTTGTAAATTATTAAAAGTACAAAGTTGCTATGCTATGCACTTAATTTGTGGGTAAATGGAAATTATATGTAATTAAGATTTTTAAAGCACATAACTTGTTCTAAATCATGTCCTTGAATTAATATAATCGGCTTCCGATTTCTCAAATAAATAAATAAATAAATAAATAAAATAAAATAAAATATGTTGTTTTTATGTTGTCAAAAAAATAAAATAAAAAATTATGTTGTTTCTACATTGTGGTAATATGCATTTTGTGTTTATATTAATAAGTGCAATTACTTTATAAGATTTGATATGAGAGTTAATTTAAATTTGACATAGGTTGTAATTGGCAATAGTGCAACACAACCTGAATTGAAACTGATAAGTTAGGTAAAATTGTAAATCGACACTCGAACTAATAAGAAGCGACAACTGATAAGATAACTTATACTCATTATTATTTATTTAGTAAAAGTAGTTGCTTAATTACCTAAAATTGATAATTTAATTCAAGGTAATATAAATGAGAAGGTCTCCATTTATCTCCTAGATAAACTTTAGCAAGATATCCTAAGAAAGGGGAATAATATAATTACATTAATTTGTGCTAGGTAAATAAAATATTTGTTACTCTGGAAAAAGCTTAGTGAAAAGCACAAAATGTGATCCTTCGGTTCTTAGCTGCCATTAGATGAAACTAATTGTACGAGTAATTCTCCGACAGTGAACAATGAGGGAAGGGATGTGTTTCATAGCCTTATGGGACCCCAACTAGGACAGTACAGATTATCAAGCCTCTTCTTTGTCTGTACTTCGTCTTCTTTGTTTGTTTATGGTTTTGTACTTCGTCTTCTTCTTTGTGTTTAGGTTAGGGTTCTTCACTTCTTCGTGTACTATATCTTCTTCGTTCATGTTTTAATTCAATTTGTCTATAGTTCGTCTTTGTCTTCTTCGTGGATAGCGTTCTTCATGTTCAATCAATTATTTTTTCGATTTTCTCTCTCGTGGTTACTTTGGTAGCAAACCCCGGGTTAGTTCCTGTCACCCAACATCCGTCAAATTCAATTTGTCTTCCTGGATAAAATTAAAGAAATACCCATACTTCTTTTGTGGGGAATGACGAAAATAAGGCTAGATAAACTTCTCAATATAAACTAGTCTTCTAGCCCGTTCCATGCACAAGTTATTACTTAGGGGTTGTTAGGTTCATCAAAGGGAAATGAATGAATTGAACAAAGGGAATGGAAAAGAATAGAATGTAATTCCCTTTCTTTTGCAATGTTGGTCTTTTTTTTTTATTTTTTTTTTAATTTTATATACAACAATAAAATCACAACCACCACAAAACCACCATACAACCACCACAAAAACTACAATATTACTTCTCCTTTCCCTCTTTCTTTGGCCACTGTGAATATCCCAACAACCCAGTCACCCCATCGCAACCGCCGCCCCTCGCCCTACCCACGAAACCCTAGCACTCGAGAAAGCTCGGCAATGGCTGCACAATTGGCAAGGACTCGTTGCAATCGCGGCCATATACAGGGGAGGTTGCAATCCGACGGCGAAATCTTTTCTGACAAAGGGAGAGAGGTCTTAGTCGTTGCAGATGGCGAAGGAGAAGAATTTTTAAGGTTTTTCAATGGGGAAGGAGAAGGGTTTCAGGATAAAGTGGGGCGTCGAGGGGTTGCAGTAGGGTGGCTTGGGTGTTCGGTAGTGAGGAATCTTGCGTCTAGCGTGTTCGGCTGGGCGTTTCACGGGGAGGGAGGAGTTTTATTTTAGTTTTTGCAGGGGTGGGGAAGGGTTTCGGGGATGATGAGGGGCGACGAATGGTGGGGAAGGGACGGTGGTGCAGTGGCTTGTTTTCCGGTGGTGTGGGTAGGTAGGAGGGTGGTGGTGTGGTGGTTGCTAAGGAATGGGAATAGGAATGGAAATGACTAGGGGTGGGGAATCAACTTAGAGGGTTTGGGAGAATAAAGAGGGTAAATGGAACGGGAAAAAAGACCTAACAAACGACAACAAAGGGAATGACGACTGTTGATTCCCATTAACTTTGATGAATACACCCAACCAAATTGTAGTACCCCTTATTTTAAATATATTTTATTAATTATTTATTTAATTATAAAATATATTTTGGATCAAACTATTTTAATTATTGGATCATAAATAAAACAAGTTTTAATATTTGGGTTAATAAGTATTTAATCCAATCATAGCCCATTTTTACAATAAGACCAGTCATCCTTTTTACTTATTCATTTGGGCCAATTATTTCTCCATCATATCATTTCTTATAAGGCCCAAATAATTCTAATTTACCCTACTATATAAATATCTCTTGAATCTCAAAAGTTTCCCACACAAAAGTAAAAAAAAAGGTAAATTTCTTTCTTTTCTTCTTTCTTTTATATATTTCTCCTTTCTTTTTTTTTTCTTTCTTTCTTTCTTTTCCTTTTTGTTTTCCTCGCTCCTTCCCGTGAGTTCATGCGTGGTAATGGACCAAGTGAACTATAATTCCACTCAAGTATTGTAGTCACGTCATCGAGCCTCCCTCTAACTGCTGACCACCCTCCGGCGACCTATCGCCGCCATGCAGCCGCCACCACCGTGGATACTCCTTCTCTATCCTCTTTTTATTTTAATGGGTGTTGATGATTATTTTCATGGTTTTGGTTTTATTGTTTAAGGGCATGTTCTCATTGATTGAACTCAGCTGAACTAAACTGAACTGAACTGAACTGAATTGAACTGAGCTGAACTGAACTGAACTGAACTGAAATGAATATTTTATAAGAGAAGGAAATTATGAGCTGAACTGAACAGAACTGAAAATAAATGTATGTGAACAGGCCCTAAAACTTGTTTAATTAGTATCAAAACCATATTTTAAAGGTTTTAATTTATATTTTTAGATTATTATTATGAGTATTATTTTCATATTTTGATATGATTAAAGTAAAGGTTTCTAATTTATTAAAGACTTGATTTTTAGGGTTCTTATACAAATTGATTTAGGGCTTTTGTATACCTAATGATTTTATTGATTAATTGGGGCATAAAAGTATGTTTTAATAAAGTTTTTAAGGGAGTTTTAATCAATTAATGTAGCTGGAATTTTATTTAAAGTAGTAGAATTGTGATTTGAATGAAAGGGTTTAATTACCCATTAAAGAGGGGATTATTTAGGGGTTTTTAAATAATTTTCAGAATATTATAAGTTGTTTAAAGTGAGTTTAAGTTTTTAGAATATGTGTGTACAAGGGTAATTGATATAGTATTTGTTCTAGGTGTGGATCCAAGGGTTCTGCTGGCACGAGTTGGGTCCCGTTGACGACCTGCGCAAGGCAACACACGTAAACTGCCCTCGGGGGTGGCTCGAGGAACCCCCCTCCGATGCTTAAGTTAGAATGTGTTTAGAGGGAGAAAGTGTACTTAGAAAGATAGAGAGAATGTAATAACTTGTGTGTCTAACCTCCTTTCTGTTGTACTTTGTCCTTTGTTTATAGGAGTACAATCCCCTTTGTGGAAAGTATGTTTTAATAAAGTTTTTAAGGGAGTTTTAATCAATTAAAGTAGCTGAAATTTTATTTAAAGTAGTAGAATTGTGATTTTAATGAAAGGGTTTAATTACCCATTAAAGAGGGGATTATTTAGGGGTTTTTAAATAATTTTCAGAATATTATAAGTTGTTTAAAGTGAGTTTAAGTTGTTGGAATATGTGTGTACAAGGTTAATTGATATAGTATTTGTTCTAGGTGTGGATCCAAGGGTTCTGCTGGCACGAGTTGGGTCCCGTCGACGACCTACGCAAGGCACCACACATAAACTGCCCTCGGGGGTGGCTCAAGGAACCCCCCTCCGATGTTTAAGTTAGAATGTGTTTAGAGGGAGAAAGTGTACTTAGAAAGATAGAGAGAATGTAATAACTTATGTGTCTAACCTCTTTTCTGTTGTACTTTGTCCTTTGTTTATAGGAGTACGATCCCCTTTGTGGAAAGTCGTACTTGATCAGCCTACGGGCTGACTCTATCAGGCTGAGGAGCCCCGTCGGCTATCCTTCCAGCGGTGAGTGCGCACCCCAAGGGCCAATATGGGAGCCCGGTGATAGCTCAGCAGGAGCTATCCTATACAACTAGCCCCTCAAGAGGTGGTATGAGGTCACTCATGTCGGCTCTTGCTTGTGCGATGAATCCCCTTTCATAGTGGTTCCAGCTGGAGGAGATAGCTCAGCATGAGCTATCCCCTACAACTAGCCCTTCAAGAGGTGGTATGAGGTTGCTCATGCTAGCTATTCTGAGCGTATGGTCTTATCGGACGGTGCTCAACGGGTCGTCCAACTAAACTTCCTCATATACCACTAGCCCCCCAAGTGTCTGGATTGACGATGTGATTCTAAGACTTGAGTAGTCATGATGTAGGTTGGTGTAGATGCATTGCGTTGGGGTGTTTCGTTTATGCTGAGACTTGAGACTTGAGTGGTCATCCTTCATGGCAATTAATATTAAGATTACATAGATTAGTTTTGGAGAAAAAGCATAGAGGATGGTTTTGATTAGTTTTGGAGAAAAAGCATAAAGGATGGTTTTGATTAGTTTTAGAGAAAATCATATCCAAATGGAAGCAGTGTAGTTTTGTTTTAATATGTTTGAAGCTTCTATTTGGAGAAGGTTTGTGTCAGAATTGTCAATGGTATCCTAACCTTCTATCGTTCGTGTCATTTTTCCTTAAATTCGTTTGGAAATCGATTAGCTTATTTTGTGGCAAAAGCTTGTAATAAGTAGTCTGACCTTATAGTTTGGTTAGAGGAGTATCATAGTTATGTAATGGATGCTTAACAAAATGCTTTTGCTTCCTGCACAAAAAAAAAAAAAAGACATCATTTAGAGTTGAAGCCTTACTAGCCTGTTCATTTTGTCTTCCATCTGTTCATTTCAAACCTCCTTTCACTTAATCACCTTTGTAACATTCCAAGAAAGCTTGGATGTTGCACTGTAATTGTTAGCTTAAAAGCCATCAAAATGGTTAAGGTTACCTAATTCGTTCCTTTACCAAATTTAATGAGTTACATTCATATTGTAACCACAACAACTCAATCATAGTGTTTTCTAATTGCACTCAACTTGTGTCAACCTCATTTTAATTAAAGAAGGACAGAAGACAAAGGGAATGAAGATTGTAGGTGGAGCAGAACACTTATGGGTTCATGAAGGTGGTGTTACATAATAAAAAGGTTAATGAACTTGAGTATATGATAGGCATGTTCAAGTTTTGAAATTTGTAGTATAGTAGTTTAGTCTTTGAATAGGATTGGCAAAAATGACTGTTTTGGGTACAATTAAACAAATAAATCAGAACAACCAGCCATTCTAATTATCATCTAGCAAGGCTATGAAATTCTTTAGTAGACACAACAAGACATCATATTAACTAAACCACTAGCTATTGTCACAGTAAAGAAAGAAACAAACATGCAAATTTAGAAATAAGAGGAGTTATCTTTCTTAATTTGCTTTAAATACGTGGGTCCTATAGTGGGTAACATTATCCCATAAGAAAGTAGATGTGCCTTATAGGCTCTGTAGACACCCATTTGTGTCTCCCCAAAACCAAAACCAGTGATGAGTACCTTTCACATCGAATCATAATCGAATGAAGCGAACGTGTAGAAAGTCTATTGTTGCGGACAATTTTAATTTCTTTTCTCTTCTCTCTGTTTTTGAAAACTTATTTTAATAAAACAGCCAATCCAGTTTGGTTGGTCCATGATATGGATCCAATAGTAGTGTAGTTGGAAGGGGCTTGCAAAGAGCTTTCCAACGATATATTATAAGCCCAATTCCAATGAATGTTGAGGAAGTTATGGCCAATTTACTAAACTGGGCCCGGTTTGAGCCTTATGTGCGGCCCAATGATCTAGGGGAGGGCCTAATATGATTTATCATTCCTAATGCAATTAGGAATGGTTTTAGTCTTCTAGATTCTTCTAGAAGGTTCTTTTCATTCCTAATTCAATTAGCATTGATAAATTGACTTTTGACTTTTCAGAGTTCTAATTAAAATCAAATAGCATTTTTGAGGAAATTATATGATTTTATCCTCCAGTACGGCAAATTTATCTGATTTTTGAAAACGTGTTAAAATCAGGCTTGGCGCCTGACCCCTGGCTTTGGCGCTTGGAACCAGGCCTGGCGCTTGGCGCTAGCCATTGGCGCCTGGAGCTAGTGTTGGCGCCTGGCGCCTGTTAGCCAGGGTTGGTGGCAACTCTGTTTTTTGTGCGTCAGACTCTGTTTTGTTTATTTTATCTTTTTGGCTAATTTTCTCTATAAATATCGTATTAAAAACTCCGTTTTCAGGGACAAATTTTCAGGAATTCTCATCAACAATCGATTTTCATTCGCAATCATTAATTCTTTAATCTTTCAAATCATTCATCTTTTTCTTTTTACTCTAACCTTGTTTTCATATACAAAATTCCGCATTCACAAGATCTAGAAACACCTAGCCATATTCAAAGTTGCCTTCGCCCTAGACGTGAAAGGTTTAATTTCTGAGGGTTTGGTCCCAAATCTTTATTTCAATTATTTAATTTAATTGTTTTGATTATTATTTTCCTTGAAGTTACTAACAGATGTATTTTGTTATTAGAAAGAGGTACGAGGCATCAAAATAAGTACTTTAATGGTTTTAATTGATATTATGATGTAGAAATCATGTTTATATTGTTATTATGATATTCCTAGTATCATGTCTAGGTTAATTTTAATATTAAATATGATTGCTATGATACCTTTTATTCTCTTCCTAATATTTAAGATTGTTAGTATCATGTTAGGGCTAAAGATTTGATTTTTATTGCTTAGTGACATGCTAGGGTTTGTTATTAATCTTGTTAGTATCATGCCTAGGATCTTGCTATGTTCATTGTGCTTTAATATTAATATGAGCATGATTATGATTATGATTATAATTTTATGATGATGATTTTATGATGATTATTTTATTCATGATGATTATTATAATTATTATAATTCATGTTTATTCTAATGATTGATTATTTATTATGTTGCTTGCTTATTTATTTTTATTGCTTGATCACGCCTTTTATGCATGTTTAAAGGGAATTTGTACTTGTAATCACGATTAATAAGATAATTAATAATCTTGTTAGGTTTAATATGATTATAATTCAAGTGATCGCCAATAATAGTTTATTTGTGCATTAAATTCAACCAACATAGATTAAACAGGTTTAGGGTTAATCCTATTGATTGCATGTTAATCAGAAAGCGCACATGAATACGATCAGAATAAAGTAGAGGCCTATTATTAGGGCAGGTTCAATCTCTTTTAGTTTGGATTTGTACCTTCATCCCCGAACCCTAATTTGGTTCTAGACCTTATGGAGTTGACGATCTCTTGGATCGTTAAGGGGTGTAATCTTCACCCTGTGAACGATTTACAAGTTCCTTAAAAACTTGTTGGCGACTCTTTTGCTCTATCTTCTTCCCTTTTGGACGCCACCGTACTTTAGTGTATGATCACAGTGGGGCTCAAGCTAGTGGGATTAAGGCTTGAAATTATTCCCTACAGTTTTTGGCGACTCCACTGGGGAGGATTTCTATTTTAATTCCTGAATTTGTTTCGGCAATGATTTAGAATGAGTGGATGAGACTCGGAACGTTCTAAGTATTTCATGTGCGTAATTTTGATTAACATTATTGTCATATGCATAAAAAATATCTCATTGGAAAGACCATCCGTAATGAGTTAAAAACATAGGATTTTACACGTAGGAAATTTGAGAAATATCTTTCACAACTAGGACTGAAATAACATCGCGCGAAACTGGAAAATTTTATCGAGCATAGAAAGCTGTTGAGGCATGTGGGAAGTAGCGTCAGGGGCCAGAGCTTGGCGCCAGAATTTTAGTCGTAGCGCCAGACGCTAGTATTGGCGGCAGGCGCTACAGCTAAAATCTGGCGCCAGTCTCTAATTGCTGGCGCCAATTTCCCCCAATACCGAGCCAGAAATATGCGTTCTAATTTCGACCGGTTTTTCGTATTGTTTGCTCGATCCTACTTCCTGATTGAATTTTTTTCTCACTTTTCTGAAACCCATATGTGTTCTACATATGGACATAACCCTCTGGGAATTCATGCTCCATCTACCCGATTGAATGCTCCGTGCAACAAAGGGTACATCCGAGATGTCGAATTCACTAAACCATGGAAGTGAGTTTTTTCTAAAACTGGCGGTGTCCCATCTACTCGCGCCAACCCTTCACGGTTAGGCTTCCGCGCGGTGCATCTGGACAATTAACCATGGACCCTTTATTGACTAAACCATATCCCGAACTTTAGATAACTAGAGCCATGGTTAGGTTGCAAACTCATTGCATCATATTGTGCCTACTTGACTAATTGTGCATTATTTGTTGTGCATACTCTATGTGATTTTTCCTAACCGTTTGTTTGACTTGTGTTAAGACTAAATAAACTGATTAATGACTAAAGTACTTTGTTTAATTAATTAATTAATTAATTAATTTGAGCTAAAAAAAATAAACATAAAATCGAGTCATAGTTCCTTTAAGTCAACCCGGATTTTTATTCCCGTATACTGCACAAGCGTCAACTTGTTTTGGTCATAGCCGGAGTTCTAGGAAGAGCTACGAGTCGTACAACATGGATCTGTAGCCCCAAGTTTTTTCTTTTATTTGGCGTTTGTTTCATCCCAATCAGAGGCGCAGATCAAAAGTTATGACTAAAATACCACAGTCTGTCCAGATTAATGCATATACGTGAAGTCTTAACTTAGTCTTTGCTTGAGTCTAGTCACATAGTCTAGCCACATGGTCATGACACGAGTCTTAACGTACCATCTAAACTCACTAGTCTTAGCACACACTTTGAGTATATGTCACCATGACCATGTCTTAGGTTCATGTATGAGTCGGTCTTTTTCCATCATTTGAGTTGGGGGGTACATTCTATTCCTAATTCTTCATATCCCTCCATCTACATCATTTTCCTTCACATTCTATTCCAATATATATTTCTTCACTTCCTCCATCCATTGCATGTTGAATAGAGTTTGAGTCAAATAATTAATAATGAATATCCCCAAATTCCTTTTCCACAGTACTTGGTCGAGGAGAGAAGGGCGATTAATCAAGGACAACCTCTTTATTCAAGTTTCACTTTTCGATAAACCGATTCGTCAAAAGAGGAAGGCTAAAAGGATAATGGCAACTCAAGAAGAAGTCAATGAGCTTAGGAACCAACTAGTTACCATGACTGAAACACTGAAGCTACTCACCCTCAAGGTCGATGATCCCGTGAAGCAACAACAAATGAACCTCATGCAAGAGAGTTTGAGCAAGCTATCTAGTGACTATAAATTTCAGAGCATGATTTCACAAGGGGTCTCGCTAGACAAGGAACTTCTTCCGCATAAGTTCAACGTCACTGACATCCCAAAATTCAGAGCAACTGACAACCCTTATTTTCATTTAAGAGCATTCGAAACCATAATGAGTATTAAGGGTATCGATAAGAAGGTTTTCCCCTCTCTGTTCTTACTATCTCTTGAAACCGTTTGCCTACAATGGTGCTTCTCCCTTGATAAAGAGAAAACCTCTACTTGGGAATCGATAGTAAACGCTTTCGTTGATAGGTTCAAGTGCAATATCCAAGTTGAAACCGACCATAGACAACTTGAGATGCTAAGACAAAAAGAGAATGAAGGTTTTACTTCTTTCTTTAATAAGTGGAGGGAAACTTCCGCTAAGATGATTGAAGTCCCCACCAAAAAGGAGTCTGTGAAGATGTTTATCAAGAATCTCCAAGAAAGGTATTCAAAGCACTTAAAATATCAACACAACTTGAATACTTTCAAGGCCGTTTATGACATCGGGATTGAAATCGAAGATGAACTCGCAAAGCAAAAAGCTACTAACAATAGTAACCACGGTGGATGGAAAGGAAAGAAGAACGACAATCCTTCTTCTTCCGAAAACGCCCACTCTAGTAACAATGTTAGTACCTTTGATCTTAGTGAAGTTTTAGCCATAGATTATCAAGGATCTAAGAAGCAACTAAGGAAAGACTTCACCCCCATTGGGATGAGCTATGATACTACCTTCGATCGACTCCATGCCAAAGGACTCATTACTCCCATTGGACCTATTCAAGATCCCGCACCTGAAAAGAGATTGCCTAGTTGGAATCCAGAAGAACACTGCAAGTACCATCAAGGTAGGGGTCATACTACTGAGAGCTGTTGGAAGCTAAAGGAGGCTATCCAATATTTGATTGATAATAACAAGCTTCTCATGCCTCCAGTTAACAAGAAGAGCGAGTGATGATAAAGGAAACAACACAAGACAAGAGGCAAGCTTCAACGACAAGATTTCGCGACCTCTTTTTTCTATTTCTTTTTTATTTACCATTTCCCCAATAAGTCTATCATAGGCACCCTTTTTATTCTCCTTAGATTTATTTTGTAGGATCATTATTTATTTTCTTTTAATAAAATGAGCATTTATTTCCTCATATATGATCATTTCATTTTATTGCATAAAAAAAAAAAAAAAATCCATGTCGAATTAAGCACAAGGTATACCAATGATTTGAGGCACCCCTTGTAGCCACGTCATATCTCCTTTCACCTTTCAAATATGCAATTCTTTCTTCACACACCACTTTGAGCCTCGTCTAACGATAGACCTTTCTTTTTTCAACCTACATCTACCTAACCTTGGAATGGGATGGTGTGCAACTTATGCAATTCTAAAAAAGCTTGAGTGATTTCAAAAGATCAAAATAAAAATAAAAGCAAATATAAATAAAAGTGTACAAAAGGGCAAGTGTTCCAATGTCTTTGATATGAAAATATCTTTGATATGAACACGTCTTAGATTGCGTCTCTTATCGAGTGCTCGGTACCGTGCCTGAGAAACATGAATGCCAAGTGAGTGATATACCGCATGATCGAGATTGCTCACACTTATAAAAATGAAATAAATGCTAAAGCAAAAGAAAGAGCTAAAAAAAGAGTTAAAATCCTCAAGCATAAAAATACAAAGATTCAAAAGCGAGGTTGCACACCTTGGGGGCTTATCTAGGGTCTTGAGCCTTTATCCCTTTCTTCTATAACCTTTAGCCTAACCACGTTACAACCCTTAAAAAGACCTTTTTGAGGTATACACACTTGTGCGAGGTTCGGCTAGAGCTACGTTCGGCCTGATTCCTAACGGATACGTAGGCAACCTTACATCGAGGTGCGGCCGTAATAAACATGCATTCATATTCACATTCACACACTTGCACCATGATCAAATCAAGGGATCTCCAATGCTCATCCCTATTCATGTAAAGCTAGACTTGGGGGCTTGATCCCTACATCATAGCTTACCGAGCCTAAGAGTCACCGCCATTTGACTCTTTTAACAAATAACATCTTTCCACACACTTAGCTCTTGCGGCCTAACTTTAGTGTCACTTTCACACACCGCACAGATACATGACCAAATACTTCCCCTAGGAACCCTTTGTCATGAAATCACAACGTTGAAGCATGCTTTGTCATATCAACATTACTCATTAATCATAATTGTCATTACATAGAAGTATGAAGTGCTTAGCCTCCGTGCCTAAGTTACCTAAATGCTTTCATCATTGAGTCAACAGTTGAGATAGCCTAGGATGGATTAATCCTTGCACCTTGAGAGATAGTATCAAACAACATTTGACTAAGCTCATTCAACATGCACCTTCAAAACTTTGATTCTTTTTCGCATCTTTCTTTTTCTGGAGAAAGTCGGTACCCTCCACAAAAATGACGGAAAATTTTTGCTTTTTGCATTTTTGAGTCACATTGAGTCAACACTATGCACACACGGGTCACGAGTCACACGTGTCATTTCACTTCGAGTCGAGTCAACCTCGAGTTAGTCGATCACATCGAGCTAAGTTTATACTTTGAGTCATGTCAAGTCAATGAGTCAAGAAATGCTAAACCTTAGGTCAACCCTAAGATAATTAAACCTTAGGTCAACCCTAAGATGGTTAAAGGGATTGGCAAAGTTCTGTAGTCAAAATAAATACAAGTGTAGCAGAACAAGGAAGACCCTATCACAGCGTTCCGCGACAGAGTCAATTCTTGGCTACAGAGATATTTCAGCAGCGACAGAGCTCGAAGCCTCTCTAAAAGGTGATTTTGACTTCATACAGCGATTTCGGGTTCCTTGGTACGCCAGTTAGCCCCTATAAGCAATTTGACATGATTGAGTAGTCGATCTGATTACAACTGCAAATAAGTGATCGACCTGAGGAAAGATCGTCTCACTTAGCTTAAAGCGCCTAAGAATTGGCTCATCACGGAGACACCGACATACTGGTTTTAGCAGAAGCAAAGCGAGCTTTAAAGATCGACAAGTGTTGGTCTTTGGTAATTTTCTTCGGAATATTATCGCAACAACTGAGGATGACTTCAAGTAAAGTTATTTTCCACGGCATTCGCTAAGATTGTGGAAGTTGTCACCCAAGATTTGAGGAGATAGCACGAGATGGGCGGTCTTCAACGACATTCGCTAAGATTGTGGAGGTTGTCACCCAAGATTTGAGAAGATAGCACGAGATGGGCGGTCTTTGACAGCGTTCGCTAAGATTGTGGAGGTTGTCACCAAGATATGAGAAGAGCAATGATGAGGCGGTCTTCGACGACTTTTGCTATGATTGGAAAGGTTGTCACTATGACTCAAGAAAAGGCTCAAGATGTAGCAACATTGATCGACGGCGTTCCCTAGATTGCGGAAGATCGTCAAAACAAGCAGCAAGATGACGTTCCATAGATTGTGGAAAGTTGTCAAAAAGCAACTGAAGGTGATTTCAAGAGAAATAATCTTCGATAGTATTCCCTTGGATGTGGAATATTATCAATGCGGATGAGGATTTGTTTCAAGAGAAGAAATCTTCGATGGTATTCCCTTGGACGTGGAACATTATCAAAGCGGAAGAGGATCGTTTCAGGCGAAGCAGTCTTCTAAATTGGAAGCAGTTACGGGCGTAGCGGTTTTCAAGCGAGATGGCATTCTCTAGCTTATAGAAGGTCATCAAAACAGTGAAACAACAGTAAAGCAGCAGCAAATCGGTTACTTTCAGAGACGTGTTCTCGACGGTGCAAGATATGCGTTTCTTAACTCTTCTATCTGTTTAACTAACGCTAGTTTTGCAGGTATCGACGTTTCAAGAATGATTTAGGATCGCAGAACGTTCTGAATCATTCTCCGTCCCTATCGCTACTTTGGTTTTCGTTTTTTGAAACTTGCATTTCTCCAAACTCAGTCAAAGTGGGGGCTTCTGTAGACACCCATTTGTGTCTCCCCAAAACCAAACCCAGTGATGAGTACCTTTTACGTTGAATTATAATCAAATGAAGCAAAAGTGTGGAAAGTCTAGTGTTGTGGACAATTTTAATTTCTTTTCTTTTCTCTCTGTTTTTGGAAACTTTTTTTAAGAAAACAGCCAATCCAGTTTGGTTGGTCCATGATATGGGTCCAATAGTAGTGCAGTTGGATGGGGCTTGCAAAGAGCTTTCCAACGATATATTATAAGCCCAATTCCGATGAATGTTGAGGAAGTTATGGCCAATTTACTAAACTGGGTCCGATTTGAGCCTTATGTGCGGCCCAATGATCTAGGGGAGGGCCTAATATGATTTATCATTGCTAATGCAATTAGGAATGGTTTTAGTCTTCTAGATTCTTCTAGAAGGTTCTTTTCATTCCTAATTCAATTAGCATTGATAAATTGACTTTTGACTTTTCAGAGTTCTAATTAAAATCAAATAGCATTTTTGAGGAAATTATATGATTTATCCTCCAGTACGGCAAATTTATCTGATTTTTGAAAATGCGTTAAAATCAGGCTTGGCGCCTGACCCCTAGCTTTGGCGTCTGGAATCAGGCCTGGTGCCTGGCGCCAGTTAGCCAGGGTTGGCGCCAACTTTGTTTTTTGTGCGTCAGACTCTGTTTTGTTTATTTTATCTTTTTGGCTAATTTTCTCTATCAATATCGTATTAAAAACTCCGTTTTCAGGGAGCAATTTTTAGGAATTCTCATCAACAATCGGTTTTCATTCGCAATCATTAATTCTTTAATCTTTTAAATCATTCATCTTTTTCTTTTTCTTCTAACCTTGTTTTCATATACAAAATTCCGCATTCACAAGATCTAGAAACACCTAGCCATATCCGAAGTTGCCTTCGCCCTAGACGTGAAAGGTTTAATTTCTGAGGGTTTGGTCCCAAATCTCTATTTCAATTATTTAATTTAATTGTTTTGATTATTATTTTCCTTGAAGTTACTAACGTGTGTATTTTGTTATTAGAAAGAGGTACGAGGCATCAAAGTAAGTACTTTAATGGTTTTAATTGATATTATGATGTAGAAATCATGTTTATATTGTTATTATGATATTCCTAGTATCATGTCTAGGTTAATTTTAATATTAAATATGATTGCTATGATGCCTTTTATTCACTTCCTAATATTATGATTGTTAGTATCATGTTAGGGCTAAAGATTTGATTTTTATTGCTTAGTGACATTCTAGGGTTTGTTATTAACCTTGTTAGTATCATGCCTAGGATCTTGCTATGTTCATTGTGCTTTAATATTAATATGAGCATGATTATGATTATGATTATAATTTTATGATGATGATATTATGATGATTATTTTATTCATGATGATTATTATAATTATTATAATTCATGTTTATTCTAATGATTGTTTATTTATTATGTAGCTTGCTTATTTATTTTTATTGCTTGATCACGCCTTTTATGCATGTTTAAAGGGAATTTGTACTTGTAATCACGCTTAATAAGATAATTAATAATCTTGTTAGGTTTAATATGATTATAATTCAAGTGATCTCCAATAATAGTTTATTTGTGCATTAAATTAAACCAACATAGATTAAACAGGTTTAGGGTTAATCCTATTGATTGCATGTTAATCAGAAAGCGCACATGAATACGATCAGAATAAAGTAGAGGCCTATTATTAGGGCAGGTTCAATCTCTTCTAGGTTGGATTTGTACCTTCATCCCCGAACCCTTATTTTGTTCTAGACCTTATGGAGTTGACGATCTCTTGGATCGTAAAGGGGTGTAACCTTCATCCTATGAACGGTTTACAAGTTCCTTAAAAACTTGTTGGCGACTCTTTTGCTCTATCTTCTTCCCTTTTGGACGCCACCGTACTTTAGTGTATGATCATAGTGGGGTTCAAGCTAGTGGGATTAAGGCTTGAAATTATTCCCTACAGGCTCATACAGACTATTGATTGTCAATTAAACTAGTGACTATAAAAGGGTAATAAATAATTATTGTTTCGTAGAGTACAATGCCGCTAATCAAACAAACGTAATTCACGTTTTGTATAGTAGAGTGCCGCTAATCAAATCATGACGTCATAACTAACTGACTACACTGTTCACTCATCCAACCTACCACATTAGATTACGAGTGGACTTACGAGCTGCAGATGTAGAATCATCATGAAGATCTTCCTCTGAAATTGGCATATCTAAGTCTATATCGAAATTCCCATTTATAAGAGCAATACACTTTGTAAACCTGGGTTCCCCAGTGCGATTCGGTTCCTCCTAGGCTTCACATGCGACGTTTACACTAATCCAAATGCATTTACCTGATGATAGTTGGGTATGTATCAAACCTGAAAATCATTAATATAAAAAAAACGTATAGAACAATACTTGCGATTACTAGTGTTTACCGCAAATGGGCACCGGTAAAAGGAATACCACTGTCCCGGGAATCCCTTGGATGTGTTTCCTCGTACGCTACATCCAACATCTAAGAATGGAGATGATCAACCTTGATAGCATCGCTAATATTTTGCATATCCCATACACTCAACCTTAGATAAACAGACCATTTCGCAGGTGTAGACACAGAAATTTTATGATTGTCATACATTAAATTAAATAAATTAATTTGGGTTAAATCATTTTAATAATCCATTTTTAATTATTTTTGGCCCACCCAAATAAATAATCTGAATTAATCAAATACACTCCGGGTTATAAAATAAATTAAATGGACCAGGTTAAAAGACTTTAAAGTCATAAAATGGGCCAGGCTCAAACCTACTAAGTCCACTTAAGGGGTTCTCATCTCCTATAAATACATCATTCCTCCATCAGTTGAGGGGATCCAGAAATCATTATTCCTAGAGCTCATAAAACTCAAACGAAATTCTCTCTGAAGTAAGTCAACAAGCATATCAAACTCGTGCCGACTTGTTCAGATACACTCAAACACATTTGAACGAGACTAAGCTTCAAAGCCCTCGTTCAGGTGTATTCAAACAAAACCCTTAAATACAGGTTGACATCATCAAACGTCTCCCTGCATTCAAACTCAAGTCGACGTCATCAAACGTCAACCTACAAGTGTTACACACGTGTCATCGGCAAGCTGCGGAACAGAATCAGAGGATTTAGTTTATTTTATTATAAACTGTTATACAGAGATTGTACCCAAAATTCACATATTAATATAAAATTCATTTGTTACTTTAGTTCCCGTCTTTATTTATTTAGACTCGAAATTTGTGTAAACAAATTTTTGGCACGCTCGGTGGGACCATCTCTGCCTCTCATCTCTGTTTTCGCACGTTCAAAAAAAAAAACTTGAAATGGCCTCAAAGACCCCTGTCGTCAAAGAGATCTCTGCTACAGCTCAACAAAGGGCTGCTGAGTTAGCTGAAATGCTTAAAAGCCAAACTGATGAGGGCATCGTTACTAGAGGAATGAAGTAATCTGTTGTTGACTTCGCCGCAAGAAGCTTGCGTGCCGCGTCAATCCTGACCAGAGCACAAAAAAGTTGCGCTTGTCTTGCTGCTTCTGTGAGGTCTCTCACGTCCTCCACTTATGAACCACATGAGAGTCTTGTGTTTGGTTCATTAGAGCCTGTCATCCATACAAAATCATCCTTCGATCACTCTTATGAAGGACATGGGAATGAGTTTAGTGTGAGTTCACCTGAACCTACTTTTGTTGCTGTTATGGTGACGCACACTAAGACGGTCGAACAACAACTGGCTGAAATGAGCGGTACCCTTGAACAGCTGAAGAAAAATGGGGAGGAAAAAGATGCTCAAATCAAACAGCAAAATGAACAAATTGCTGCTTTGACAAAGAAACTTGAGAAAAAAACGAGTGAGACTGAAAGCGATGACAGCTCAGATGGTAGCATTAAATCGGCGGAATTAAAGCCAAATGGAGCACAAAATTAATCACTACTGAACAAGTTCAAGCTATGATAGTCAATGTTGTCAAGAGCCAACTTGGAGGGGGAGGTTCATATAATAGTCGACGTTATGTGAAGCCTTACACTAAGAGGATAGATGAGCTGAAAATGCCGTTTGGATACCAACCTCCAAAATTTCAACTCTTTGATGGAAAGGGTAACCCAAAGCAACATGTTGCACACTTCATAGAGACGTGCAGCAATGGTGGTACCAAGGGTGACTTGCTTGTTAAACAATTCGTTCGTTCTCTTAAGGGAACTGCTTTTGACTGGTACACCAACTTAGAGGCTGGGTCCATCGACAGTTGGGATCAAATGGAAATGGAGTTTTTGGGGAGATTCTTCAGCACTGAGCGTGTCGTTAGCATGACTGAGCTAACTCAAACTACGCAGTGGGATGAAGAGCCAGTCATTGATTACATCAACTGCTGGCGCGCTCTAAGTTTGGAGTGTAAGGATCGACTCACTGAAACTTCCGCCATAGAAATGTGCATCAATGGGATGAGTTGGGAACTACATTACATCCTAAAGGGTATCAAACCAAGATCTTTTCAAGAGTTGGCGACGAGAGCTCATGACATGGAACTCTCGATCACCTACAACTGGAAGAAAAAGGGGCTTGCTTCAGAAGCCGGGAAAGAAAAAAAGGAGTATTATAAAAATGACAAGTCCTCCAAAAGTTCAACTAAGGAGACATTGTCTATGACTACTTCTTCTGCACCCATCAAAATTTCAGGGAAGAAGAAAGAAGAAAGTAAGGGTTCATCTTCGAGATTTGTCAAGAAAGATATACCCACTTTGAAAGAGCTTCAAGCTAAGAAGTACCCTTTCCCAAACTCTAACTTGTCTGGCATGTTAGAAAAATTGCTGGAAAACAAAATCATCGAGTTGCCTGAGTCAAAGCGCCCTGAGCAGATGAACAAGACATCTGATCCCAATTATTGTCCATATCATAGGTTGATCAGTCATCCTATTGAAAAGTGTATAACACTTAAGGAGAAAATTATGCAATTGGCAAAGGATGGGACAATCGAGCTAGATGTCGACGAGCCAGTGACATCAAATCATGCCTCGGTAGCTATTGAACCATCATTTCAGGCTCAAACTTTGCAATTTGGAAGTTTGGAGCCTGTGATCATACTTGTTGAGAGTCAACCTATTCAACACGAAGTCTCATCTCAGGTTGAACACCAAACACATGTTAACTCCCGAGATGAAGATGATGACGAAGGGTGGACATTGGTGACAAGGAGAAGGCCAAGGAAACAAGTGCATAATCCTAAACCACAACCTTTTCGTCGCAAAAGAAAGCAACAAAAGAAGAGGAAATCCAAGCATTCAAAGGGTAAAAAGAAAGCAAAAAAGGCCAACAAGCAAAAGGTCCTCCCTATTGATTTGCTTGAGCAAGAGCCGTTGTCTTCAGTAACTTTGGAGGAATATTTCCCGGAAGACTACTTTACTGTGGTGACGGCGAATATGGTTTTCGTTGTGGAAAGTGAGGAGGAACAAGTTGATGATGATACATCAACAAAATCAGTTGTACAACAATCCGAGGTGATAGTAAATCCAAAAGTATCTACTGTCTTGGATGCTCTTCCTTCACGCATGGGATGGAGGCAAATTTTTCATTTGCCTAAAGAAATGTGTCAAAAGTTATCTCTTGCACTTCAATACCCAGAGTTGTATGCCGATAAGGTGAAAAATGCTGGAGAACCTACGAAAGATGCCACGAAATGTGTGTTGTGCAACGCAGCCTTGGCATTCACAGATGATGATTTGTTGATGGGGTCGAAACCCCAAAATAGACCCTTGTTTGTGTCAAGGTACATCCGTGAACAAAAAGTGAGTCGCATTTTAGTTGATGGTGGATTTGCTGTCAACATTATGCCAAAATCCACTATGATAGAGTTAGGAATCAAGATGGATGAACTCTCTAGCAGTCGCATAGTGATACAAGGATTTAACCTTGACAGTCAGCGTGCAATAGGCATAATACGCCTATAGCTCACAATGGGAGAATTAACGTCATCAACTCTCTTTCATGTGATTGACACAAAGACGTCATAAAAATGTTACTAGGACGCCCTTGGTTGCATGAGAATGGTGTGGTAGCATCGAACCTCCATCAATGTCTCAAGTACTATCGTGGAGGCAAAAAGAAGATAAATGGGGATGTCAAACCCTTTAGCAAAGCAGATTCTTACTTTGCTGACGCCAAGTTTTTTTTGAAGAAGAGGCGTCAAGTGAGATACTACCTTCCCAAGTCCTTTCAACAGGAAAAAGAGAAGTTAAGGAGAGCATTGCTTTGGTTTCAAATGACAAAAAGACATCTTCTGCCGAGGAGAAGTCTCAACAAAAGGTAGATGTGGACAAAAAGAGTGTCTCTCAGCTCGTCATAAAAGGAAAGCCAAAGTTGTCAACTCCTATTTTGCGATACATCCCAAAATCACGTCGCAAGGAGGGAGAATCACCTTTTGTGTGTCGAGAGGTTAACCTTGATGCTAAGGTAGCAAAGCCAATTGATGACACTACGCTCCAAAACTTGAAGAGTAAAACAACTGTACCATTGGGTAAAGGCGTGCAAAGCCCAATTTCTAAGTTATCAACAGAGTCATCTAAGGCAAAAGAGCTTAACAAAGCAAAGTTCGGCCAAAATGCATACAAGCTATTGGCAAAGGCAGGATATGACTTTGAAAACCCAACACCCATGGGTAAGGTATAGACATTAAACCTAATGGACTCAATGATACTCAGAAGAAACTGCTTGACTATGGCTCTAGTTATCAAGAATCCAAGGCAGGCTTAGGATTTCAGCGCCCCAAACCAATCAAAATTGGTGTATGGCGTAAAGTAGACGCTTCTTCCTCACAGTACATTACTGCCGAGGAACTCAAGGAAGGTGAAGGTGAGAACAATGTTCCCACACCCAGAACTTCTATATTTGATCGACTTTAACCATCTACTAGGAGGAATCATGTCTCAGTGTTCGATAGGCTTGGAGGATGTGATCATAGGGTGAAAGAAACTTCAAGTTCGCAACCCTTAAGACAAAAAGTATCTGTCTTTAACCGCGTAGGCATGACAAATGCCTCTAGCAAAGAACAAAGACAATCAGCTTTTAGTCGCATAAAAAAAAGGGAAGACAATGTCATGAAAAGTGATGAGTCGAAAAGTGTTGTTCCCTCTCGCATGAAAAGAAAGCAAGACATAGATATCACTGAGAAACAACCCTTAAAGGCAAGAGTTCGCACCGTGGTTTTCACTAACCAAAATGAGTCGTCAGACCATGCTATAGAGGAACATAAGGAGATTGTTTCCACGAACCATGTGACGGCTGAAGAGGTGTCAAATCCCGACGAGGAAATAGAAACCGATGAAGCTCCCAAGACACTTGAAGACGGGGGGCAAGCAACAGTAGATGAGTTAAAAGAGTTAAACCTTGGCACTCTTGAAGACCCACGCCCTATATACATTAGTGCTCTTCTTACCCAAGCGGAAGAACAAGAGTACTTCAAATTACTCTCTGAGTACAAAGATGTCTTTGCACGGAGTTACAAAGAAATGCCAGGTCTTAACCCGAAAGTCACCGTCCATCGATTAGCAATTAAAAAAGGTGTGAGTCCAAAGAAGCAATCACAAAGGCGATTCAGGCCAGAGTTGATCCCGGAAATTGAATATGAGTTAAACAAACTCATTGATGCAGGGTTCATTCGTGAAGTCAAATACCCTACATGGATAGCAAACATTGTCCCTGTGAGGAAGAAAAATGGGCAACTACGAGTTTGTGTGGACTTCCGTGATTTGAATGAAGCATGTCCCAAGGATGACTTCCCACTTCCAGTCACGGAAATCATGATCGATGCCACCACTGGACATGAAGCATTGTCATTCATGGATTGCACAACTGGATACAATCAAATTCACATGGCGCCTGAAGATCAAGAAGCCACGGCATTTTGCACCCCAAAAGGGATATTCTGCTACAAAGTCATGCCGTTCAGTTTAAAAAATGTCGGGGCCACGTATCAGCGTGCAATGCAAAAGATCTATGAAGATATGATGCACAAAATTGTGGAGTGCTACGTGGACGATTTAGTGGTTAAGTCTAAAAAGAGGGAGGATCACCTAGGTGACCTTCGCAAAATCTTTGAAAGACTACGCAAATGTCAATTGAAAATGAACCCTCTCAAATGTGCGTTCGGTGTTACCTCAGGAAAATTTTTAGGTTTCATCGTAAAACATAGGGGAATTGAAATTGACCAAACCAAAATCAAGGAAATTCAAGAAATGCCCGTACCACAAAATCTCAAAGAACTTCGCGGTCTCCAAGGGCGCCTCGCATATATTCGGAGGTTCATCTCCAATCTTGCAGGAAGATGTCAACCATTTAGTCATCTCATGAAAAAGGATGCTCCATTCAAATGGGATGAGTCATGTCAAAAAGCGTTTGACAATATAAAGAAGTATTTGTCCTCTCCGCCGGTTTTGGGGGCACCAGTTAAAGAAAAACCTTTAATCCTTTACGTAGCTGCTCAAGAAAGATCATTGGGGGCAATGTGTGCTCAAGAAATTGAAGATCGTAAGGAGATAGCTCTTTATTACTTGAGTCAAACGTTGGTGGGGGCTGAGCTGAATTATTCACCAATTGAAAAAATTTGTCTTGCGTTAATTTTTGCCATCAAAAAGTTGAAGCATTACATGCAAGCTCATACAGTCCATGTCGTCTCAAAAGCCGACCCAATCAAGTACATCCTCTCTAGACTAGTGTTGTCAGGAAGACTAGCTAAATGGGTTGTACACATCAAACAGTACGATAATGTTCGTACCACAAAAGTCTGTCAAAGGACAAGCCATCGCTGATTTTTTTGCTGACCATCCAGTACCACCTGAATGGGAGATGTCCGTTGATTTACCTGGAGAAGATGTGTTTAACATCGAAATACTACCACCATGGGAAATGTATTTTGACAGGGCTGCTTGTCAAGACGCCGCAGGAGCAGGGGTAGTCTTTGTGTTGCCAGAAAAGCATGTTTTACCTTACTCATTTGTGCTTACTCAGTTGTGCTCAAACAACATGGCTGAGTACCAAGCTCTTATTATGGGTCTTCAAATGGCGGTTGAAATGGAAATTCAAAACCTTGATGTTTATGGAGATTTGCAACTCGTCATAAGTCAACTTTTAGGCGAATATGAAGTCAAGAAAGAGGACTTAATTCCTTATCACAAACATGCATCAAGATTTCTCGACAAGTTTGACATTGTCAAGCTAAGACATGTTCCAAGGAGTGCCAACAAGATGGCTGACGCGCTTGCTGGTCTTGCAGCCACTTTGGCACTGGGGGCAAAGGAAATCATGTCTGTGCCTGTTTGCAATCGTTGGGTAGTTATATCGGAAGAATATGAAGTTGAAGATGACGAGGTCGAGGAGGTCGACATGATCACTGTCTGCCAAATTGACAAAGAAGACTGGCGTCAACCAATCATCGACTATTTGGAGCACCAAAAGCTGCCTAATGATCCACGACATCGAACAGAAATCCGTTGTCGAGCCTCTCATTTTATTCTCTTCAAAGGGACCCTTTATAGACGATCTTTTGACAAGCTATGGTCGAGATGTCTAGAAGATGAAGAGGCAGCCAACACAATAGGGGAATATCATTCACGGATTTATGGAGCTCATCAATCTGGTCATAAGCTTCATGATCGTATCAAAAGGGCGGGGTATTATTGGCCCTCAGTGGTTCAAGATTGCATAGAGTTTGTTAAAAAGTGTGAAGCATGTCAATTTCATGCAAACTTCATTTACCAGCCTCCGGAACCACTACATCCAACTCTAACATCATGGCCATTCAAGGGATGGGGTCTTGACGTGGTTGGTCCGATCACACCAAATTCATGTGGTGGTCACGCTTATATACTGGCTGCCACTGATTACTTTTCTAAGTGGGCTGAAGCCATTCCCCTTCGTGAGGTGAAAAAAGAAAATGTTGTTGATTTCATTCGCACCCATATCATTTATAGGTATGGAATTCCTCAAAGAATTGTTACTGACAATGGAAAGCCTTTCGTCAACAACTTGATGGATAGCCTTTGCCAAAAGTTCAAGTTCACGCAACATAAGTCATCCATGTACAATGCTCCTGGAAATGGTCTAGCTGAAGCATTTAACAAAACACTTTGTAATCTGCTAAGCAAGGTCGTTGCAAAGTCTAAGCGTGACTGGCATGAAAAGATAGGGGAAGCACTTTGGGCATATAGGACGACATACAAGAATGCAACACAATCTACCCCATATTCGTTGGTGTATGGTGTTGAGGCTGTCCTACCCTTAGAAGTTCAAATTCCATCACTAAGAATTGTCATTCAAGAGGATTTAACTAGTGATGAAAATGACAAGCTTCGATTGGCTGAGCTTGAAGCACTTGATGAGAAAAGATTTCAAGCTCAACAGAAATTGCAATGCTATCAAGCTCGCATGGCACGTGCATTCAACAAAAAGGTTCGACCTCGTTCTTTTCAAGTGGGAGACATGGTCCTGGCAGTAAGAAGGCCTATCGTTACTTCGCGCAAAACTGGAAATAAGTTCACATCAAAATGGGATGGTCCTTATGTGGTACGAGAAGTCTACACTAATGGAGCATACAAAATTGTTGATGCTGAGGGATTGCGCGTAGGTCCAATTAATGGCAAGTTTTAAAAGCGCTACTATTCATGAAGTGAAAGCCTTGTAAGCTCCCAAGTAAGAGGATAAACTACTTATAAAAAAAATAAAATAAATAAAGCATTGTTTGAACTACGTTGGCTTGATCTTGCAAGATAACCCGTTTATTTAGCAAGTATGTAGGCAGCTTGAAAAAAAAAATCAAGTGCAGCCACATCAAAAAAAAAAAATCATCATCATTGTACTACTCCTGGCCCGCAAGAGTATAAACTGTGTACGGCTAAACAAACAAAAAAAAATACTCCTGGCCCGCAAGAGTATAAACTGTGTACGGCTAAACAAACAAAAAAATACTCCTAGGCCGCAAGAGTATAAACTGTGTACGGCTAAACAAAAAAAAAAAAATCCCTACTCCTGGCCCGCAAGAGTATAAACTGTGTACGGCAAAACAAAACAAAAAAAGTTACTCCTAGCTCACAAGAGTATAAACTGTGAACGACAAAGCAAAGCAAGCAACAAAAAAAAAGGGTGTACTGTTTGACATGATATGGCACATGTATAATGAGTATGTCATGAAGTCAATCTCATATTGGAACTTCGAGTAGGCTAGTCTTAAGATGTCAAGTTCATAACGATTGGCATACATGACTTGACATCTCCGATGGGTTCATAACAAAGGGTCCTGACCCATCGTGACATGGGCGACTCAAATCTTCAAGTTATCAGACCTGTCTTAAAGACATCAAGATCATAACGACTGACATACATGACTTGACGCCCCCGATGAGTTCATAACAAAGGGTCCAAACTCATCGCGACAAAGGCGACTTCAAATCTTCAAGTTATCAGACCTGTCTTAAAGACGTCAAGATCATAACGACTGGCATACATGACTTGACGTCTCCGATGAGTTCATAACAAAGGGTCCTGACTCATCGCGACAAGGGCGACTTCAAATCTTCAAGTTATCCGGCCAGTCTTAAGATGTCAAGTTCATAACGATTAACATACATGAATTGACATCCCCGATGGGTTCATAACAAAGAGAGGACTCATCGCGACATGGGCGGCAACGTATGGCTACCTTGTAAATCTGTCATATGCACAAACGCTACAAAGAACAAACACACACATATATATATATACATACATACATACAAAAAAAAAAAAAAAAAAGGTGTGTATAATATGTATGTGCAACATCACAGAAATCATGAAAAGTAGCACAAAGCCAACATAAATCATCTTGAGTACTTTGAAGTATTGAGGGCCAATGGCAAAAGAAGGTTATTGTACAAAGTCAGGAAGATCGGCAAAATCAATAAATAAACTCTAATTCATATGCTTTTTTTGTGCTGTAATTTTATCATTTAAAATTATGGTTGACTCATATTGAATAATAGTTTATTAACTCTGAAAAGAGGAGCGCAAGTTGAGTATCAATTACTCGTACTCTTTCTGTGGTTCGTTGCGACACCAAATTTAACCTCCTAGCTGCGATAACAGTCAAGACTGGAGTTGCTTGACAAATAGTCAAAACTGACTCAAATTAAGGGCTGCAAAGATGACGAGTAATCCATCCGTTCTTTAATTAATAATTTTTGTGCTAATGCAATTATTTGTGTAAAAAGAAAAAAAAGAGAAAAAAAAAATGACACAACTCCCTGTTGCTACCTTTGAATGACGATGCCGCAATTATACACGAGAATACTCAAGTTTCCTTGGACGTGTGATGTGATAAATCTAGATAACCATAAGGTTCATGATATTAGTCACAGGGTGAAAGTCAATGATAAAGAAAAGAACAAGATTTGATTAATTTATCAAATTTGTGTGAAAAAAGCAAGTCATCATCAAGGAAGTTAGGCAACATGCAAATATGGATTATTACCTCGATTTCACTATGGTGACGCAAAAGCCACGATGATGAGGTGATCAAGGTTGAGATATCGGCTCAGCAGGGAGATGTTGTTTGACGGTTAAAATAAATACGGAGTATTGTTAAGGCTACCCTAGCTTATTTATAAGTTACGGTGGGCAACAATCTTAAGGAAAATCAAAACCTAGTGCAAATAGGAGTCTAACCTTGGGGCTTAAGAATTCCCATAAACCAAACCTAGTACTTAAAAAAAAAAATATATAAAATAAAATAAAAAATTACTAGTGACTTTCAAGTCAAATAAAAGGGTCGAGACCTTGTCACGCCAAACACTTCAAATCGTGTATGTGACACAGTCTCGAGGGGGCAATTTGTAGACACGGAAATTTTATGAGTGTCATACATTAAATTAAATAAATTAATTTGGGTTAAATCATTTTAATAATCCATTTTTAATTATTTTTGGCCCACCCAAATAAATAATCTGAATTAATCAAATACAATTCGGGTTATAAAATAAATTAAATGGACCAGGTTAAAAGACTTTTAAGTCATAAAATGGGCCAGGCCCAAACCTACTAAGTCCACTTAAGGGGTTCTCATCTCCTATAAATACACCATTCCTCCATCAGTTGAGGGGATCCAGAAATCATTATTCCAATAGCTCATAAAACTCAAACGGAATTCTCTCTGAAGTAAGTCAACAAGCATATCAAACTCGTGCCGACTTGTTCAGATACACTCAAACACATTTGAACGGGACTAAGCTTCAAAGCCCTCGTTCAGGTGTATTCAAACAAAACCCTTAAATACAGGTTGACATCATCAAACGTCACCCTGCATTCAAACTCAAGTTGACGTCATCAAACGTCAACCTACAGGTGTCACACACGTGTCATCGGCAAGCTGCGGAACAGAATTAGAGGATTTAGTTTATTTTATTATAAACTGTTATACAAAGATTGTACCCAAAATTCACATATTAATATAAAATTTATTTGTTACTTTATTTCCCGTCTTTATTTATTTAGACTCGAAATTTGTGTAAACAGCAGGGTCTCTATTCAAATGGTCCAGATAATAAACCTATGCACAAAAATGTAAATTATTTGTGCGAGATAGAATGATATTTCACAATGTATACTTCGAATGATATTAGTTCACTAACCACAATGAACAACAAACAAGCCTCGATGCCACCAGCATAGCCTATGGCATAAAACCTTTTTGAAAAGCTCATGACACTACCCATAAATTTTATGAGTACGAGGTTACACCAGTCATACGGATCACATTCCATTGCACATGTCAGCCCAGGGACAAAATTAGACGACAATTGTGGTGACTGAGTAAGGCAAGGAACCATGTGTCTTAAATTTGATTTCCTCATCATCTTCCCACTCACCCTCAACTCGTTCCATCAGGCAAGAGTTAACGTGTGTAGGGAATATTTCAAGCAACTCACACTTGAGCCCAACTATGATCATACACTTAAGTATGGTGGCGTCCAAAGGGAAGGAAGCTAGAGCAAAAGAGTCGCCAACAAATTTTAGGAACTTGTAAACCGTTTACAGGGTGAAGGTTACACCCCTTCACGATCCATGAGATCGTTAACTCCATAGGTCGGAACCATGACTGGATATTCGGGGATGAAGGTATAAATCCAATCTAAAAGAGATTGAACTTGCCCTAAAAATAAGCCTCTACTTTATTCTTCTCATATTCATGTGCGCTTTCTGACTAACATAAAATCAATAGGTTAACCTAAACTTGTTTAATCTATGTTGGTTGAATATTAAATGCACAAACAAAACTATTATTGGAAATCAATTGAATTAAAATTATATTAGCCTACACAAGATTATTAATTATCTTATTAAGCATGATTACAAGTACAAATTCCCTTTAAACTTGCAAAAGAGGGCGTGATCAAGCAATAACAATAATAATATATCAAGCAACATAATAACAACAAATCATCATAATAATATCCAATAAAGCATAATGATATTATTAGCAAGATCCTAGGCATGATACTAACAATATTAATAACAAACGAACCCTAGCATGTCACTAAACAATAAAGATCAAGGCTTTAACCCTAACATGATATAAGAAAGAATATGAAGCAACCTAAATATGATACTAGAAAGCAATAAAAGCATCCTAACCTGATACTAGGAATTAATATAATAGAAGCATGATTTCTATATCAAAAGAATAGCAAAGTAATTAAATTACTTACTTCGATGCCTTGTATCTCTTTCTAATAACAAAATACACACGTTAGTAACTTCAAGGAAAATATAAAATCAAACAATTAAATTAAATAATTGAAATAGAGATTTGAGACCAAACCCTCTGAAATTATCAACCTTTCACGTCTAGGGTAAAAGAAACTTCGAACTTGGCTAGGTGTGTCTAAAACTTGTAAATGCAGAATTTTGTAAAAGGGAAAGGTTTAGAAAAAGATAGAAGAATAAGATATTGCTTGAGAGAATAAGAATTGTTGATGAATCTTGATGATTCTTAATGAATGAAAATGGGGAAATAGGACCCTATTTATAAAAAAAAAGTCCGAAAATGATAGAAAAGAATCAAGATTTGAATTTGAATCGATATAAAACTCACCCTTGTTGCCAGCGACTGAGCCCACCACAAAATAACAAGCATCACACATGGCGGCAGCCTTGTCGTTTGGCGCCGATTAAAAGATAAACGCGCTTTTGTACGGAATTCTCTTCTTAATATAATTAAACAAGTAAACTCCATGTTTATCAATTTAAAATAAGATTTTATCATAATAAAACTCTTGTTTTATTTCTAATCAAATTCACTATTTTTCTAAAAAGAATAATTATCAATCCTAACGTCATTAGAACTCAAAATAACCTTCTAGATTATTCTAGAAAATAAAAATCAATCCTAATAATTTTAGGAATAATAATTTATGGGCCCTACATTAGATCATTAAACCATAAAACCATATTAGACCTAATTTAGTATTTTGACCATAACTTCCTCTTTTTTCATCGGAATTGGGCTTATAATATATCACTGGAAAGCTCTTTGCGAGCTTAACCCAACTACACTATTATTGGACCTTTATCATGGACCAAACTAAAATGGACTAGCTATTTTCATAAAATAGAGAAGATTTTCGAAAACAGAAAGAAAGATTTTTATTAACATGACCGCATCACAAGACTTTTCACACTTTCACTTCGTTCGATAATCAAGCGTTATGAAAAGTATTCATCACTGGGTTTGGTTTTTAAGGAGACACATTTGGGTGTCTATAGAATCCCCCACTTTGATTGAGTTTGGATAAACATATGTTTCGAAAACAAAAGTCAAAGTAGCGATAGGGACGGAGAATGATTCAGAACGCTCTGCAATCCTAAATTATTCTTATAACGCCAATACCTGCAAACTAGCGTTAGTTAAACATATAAAAGAGTTAAGAAATGCGTATCTTGCACCGTTGAGCACACGTCTCTAAGGTAACCAATTTTACTGCTGCATTTATGACAACCTCCACAGTGCCTCTTGAACGCCATCATCGAAGACCGCTGCTTGTAGCTATCCTCAATTGTTTATGACAACTCTACACATCCTAGGGAACGTCGTCGAAGATGACTACCTGTAGCCATCTTCAGCTTTGCTGTGACAATCTTCCATATCCTAGGGAACACCGTCGAAGGTGACTGTTTTTAGCCATCTTCAGTTTTGACAATTTTCTCATCCTAGAGAATATCGTCGAAGACCACTGCTTGCAGTTGTCTTCAGTCTTGAAATGACAATCTTCCTCATCCTAGGGAACATCGTTGAAGACTGCTACTTTAAAATCTCGTATGTGTCTTGACTCGATTATTTAATTGACAACCTTCTCATCCTAGTGAAAGTCGTCGAGGACCTCGTTGCCTTGTGATCCTCTATCTATTGATGCTTTGCTGGAATGCTTGTTGTGTTAATGCTTTGTTTTGCTGTAATTTCTTGTTGTGCTAGTATCTCGGCACATTTTGTAAATGGGCCGGTGCCTTGGCACTTGTGCTTGCTTGTGAGCCATTACCTTGGTGCTTGTGATGAGCCAATGCTTAGGCGCTTTAAGCTAAGTGAGACGATCGTTTCCAGGTTGATCACTTAATGCAATTGTAATCGAGCTGACTACTAATCATGTCAATTTTCTTACATCGGCTAACTGGCGTACCAAGGAACCCAAAATCGCTGCATTAGGTCCACATAAACCATTATAGGGGTCATAGGCTTTTATCGCAGAGCTAGGGCGTGCTTGACACGCTTTTGCCGCGCGCAGGAGCTATCGCGATGCGACATGAATCATGCTTTGCGTTATTTCTGTAGTTTGGCGCTAGAGTCGGGTTTTCGAAATAAAAGCCATGTTCTTCTCCATTTTGTAGTGGCTGCTTTCATTTACTCAGTTTTGCTCAAAAGTTCGAATTGCTCATTCTCACTTGTTTCTCAACCAAATTCGCTCAAGTTTCTTAAAAATCAAAGCTTTTGATCTCTAGTTTCCCGATCCATGTAAGTTTTACTCAAACCCACCTCGGTTTTACTAAATTTTGCATGCTTTTGTTTACCAATTTTCAAAAAATTCAAAACTTACGTTGCTTAATTCTCCTTGTTTGTTGAATCTTATGCCATGAATTTGTTTTTTTATGCATGTATATTGCCTTGGGAGTGTTTTGAGACTTGTTTGCTTGATTTGGCGGAGAAAAGAACATTTTGCTATTGTTGTGCCCTTTTGAGTCCGTGAGAACAATGTGGCTCATTCTTGATGTTCTTACTAGCTATTCATGCTTAATTTGTCACAATATTTGTCATAGTATTGTAAGAAATTATTCTATTGCTTGAAAATGCTATTTCTGCTCGAATCAAAATCATGCTTTGTTTTAGTACTACGTATTCTGTTTTTGTTCAAACATAGTATCATGCGGCTAGGCGAACCTTAGACACTATAGAATCTTTGATATACTATTGTTTTGCATAATTTAGCATGTCTTGACATCGTGGCTCTGACTCTCGTTCTCGCGAGGCTCATCGGGAGGACGAGCCCATTGACAGGGGAGCTTTCATTAGGCTAGGGGAGTTCCCTGAGTGGGATGAGCGCACTCTTTACTTCGAGCCCAAGTTTCACATCTCGGAGTGGGTACGGCTTGGGATGATTGAAAATGATGTTTGTTGCCACATATTAGGCAACGAGGCCATTGGTTCGTTGTACGATCTTCACTTTTGCGACAACAATGAGTTGTGCGAGCTATGGGAGTCTTGTGGTCTGACTCCTTTACTTCAGGATACTCGGGCCATGTACTCTTTTATGTCAAGCTGTTCTCCAGTTTGAGATTTGGTGGAGTTCTTTTAGGACACCACCAACACCTTTCACTTTCCTTGGGATGAGATGTCTATCACTTCCCTTTACTTCTCTCTAATCATCGGACTTGAATTTCGGCCAGATGCGGTTCCATTCGATAGCGATATTACTGTTTTCTCTCCGGAGGTAGAGGATTTGATCGACCCTATAGATGTTCGAGCTTGTGAAAAGGCTCACTTGACGCAGATCAACGCTTAGTGCATTCATCGGACCATGCTAACGGAGGCATTTCAGGATGGTGCGACTACCCTGGAGCAGCGAGTGCGCATCTTTGCTTTGATTCTTTTGTTGGTGACCTTCTCCCTTGACAAGAGTAGCCGTATGCTACTCTACTATCTGCCTGCTCTTTGTGACCTTCGTATGGTCGGATCATATGACTGGTTAGCTTGGCCTATGCTAACTTCCTACTTGGACTGCGACTTGCTTGTCGCCACCGCAAATTTGATAGGGAAGTCACACTTTCCAGTTTCTAGGGACTCGTAGAGGTATACCTTATTTTCTTTAATCAAAGTATGTCTTAGGTTTTGGTGCTATCACTTGCTGACGCTTCATTGTTTTATAGATCTGGTTCCACGAGTACTTCCCTTCTTTTTCACCAACGAGGCCTTCTTCCGAAAGCTCCCCATTGTTGCCAGTTGGGGAGGCCGTCATAACGACTAGACTGCTACTGCTCGTGTTCGAGAGTTGATTCTCTCAGTATGTTTTCTTAACACTTTTTGTTGGTATTACCCTTAGTAGGATTTGAACTTATGGATGTTCATTTTGTAGGAGTCTAATGTTCAGTTTCGGCCATGAGATAATTTCATCTTTTCTGCATTGGCCATTCTGTACACTGCCCAGCGTCGGTATTTTCAGGGGACATACAACGCTGTGGTATACCTAGGTAAGAAAGTTGCGATTCAGCACTCTTTAGAGTCCCTTATTGTTCCTTCTCGCCCTCCACGACATATGTTCGATCATATGAGGCCGAGGGCTCAGGAGGCTAGGACGCCAGCGGGTACAGATTGGCAGAGTCATATCCATCCGAATCGTAGTTATGGGGATAGGCTTTTACCGCGTTTGGCCCCACCACCTTGCTTGCTAGAGCCGATAGAGGTATCTTTTGTACTTTTCATTTATTCATTTGATATCCCCCGAGCCAATCCTAATTATTCAGGTTTAACTTGACAGGCTTCGACTAGAGAGTTTGTGCCTCCGCCGGTATCCATCGTCTACCAAGGCACTTTGGGTCCTGTCGAGGAGATAATTCCCCTGGATCCCGAGCCATTATGCTTCATAGAGGAATTGATACCTCGACACTAGACTTCGGTAAGTCACTTTATTTGTTACCTCATTTGCATATATGCTTTGATTATTTCTGACTTTGTGTCTGAGACAGTTTTCTCGTGAGGTGCTGGCAAGGATGGCGAGAGGCATGGACGCCTTCCATTACCAGCTCGTGAGGTTGAGCCATCGAGCTATGTGTCGTCGTGGTGATGACGACATGAAGGTATGGAAAAAAGTAGAGAGAGAAAATAATTAAAGTAAATGGGAAAGTAAAATTTACACGGGAATGTTAAATTTGCACAAATATTTTTGCAAATGGGAGATAATTTTGATAAAAAAATATTATTAATGATACTTGAAAAAAGCAAATGTGAATAACATTTTGGGTCACCAAAAATGGCAAAAGTGACTATCTTTCGGAGACGGAGGGAGTAACTCACATCATTCTTTGCCTTCAAAATAAAACTGGCTTCAACTCCATGAGATCATCACATATTTCTTTTACATTCTGCATTACACAAGTCAACAATTTCAACTTATCATTTCATACAATAAATCAATGACTCGATCTTTAAAGCACATTAATACATTATAAGGCCCTGTTTGATTCACCTTAATTTTGCCGAGCTGAACTTATTTTTACTGAACTGAACTTATTTTTACTGAACTGAACTTAATTTTACTGAACTGATATTATTTCAGCCTACCCCCAACATCAAAACAATCATCTAAACAGGTGTGCATTCTATAAAGCAAGGTTCTTCTTCGGCCCCTTTGCCTCTAGTTGATGACAATTCAAAGATCTCAACTTGGCATTTTTGGTTTGTCGATTAGATACCTCAACTTGGCCGCTCGTTTGAGGATGATAGGCCAAGCCAACCTTGTGAGTAACTCCACGTTTCTTAAGAAGAGACTTGAAAGTTCGTTGATGGAAATGAGAACCACCGTCACTAATAACAACTCTTGGGACTCCGAAGCGCAGAAAGATGATCTTTTTGAATAGCTTCATAACGACCTTCGAATCATTAGTAGGCAATGCAATAGCATCGACCCACTTGGTGACATAGTCAACGGCAACAAAAATGTACCGATTCCCACAAGAAGAGGGAAACGGTCCCATAAAATGAATGCCCCAGACATCAAAAGGCTCGACCTCAAGAATCCCATTTTATGGCATCTTTTGTCTCATCGATATATTTCCTGTTCTTTGACACTCATCACATGCATTGCAAAAGGCACGAGCATCCTTGAATAATGAGGGCCAATAGAAACCACATTAAAGCACTCGGTAGGCAGTTGCAGTAGAACCAAGATGTCCACTAGAAGGTAGATTATGGCAATGATGAAGGATACCATTTGTATCCCAATCTGCTACACATCTCCGAAACATTCCATCAGCACACTTACGATACAAATTAGGGTCATCCCAAAAGTACCGCTTGGCATCATGGTAGAACTTCTTGCGTTGTTGGTAAGTCAAATCTGGAGGATGTGAACCACCTACACAAAAATTAGCATAGTCAGCATACCATGGAGATACAGAAGAAACAGAGAATAAATGATCATCGGGGAAAGAGTCATTTATAGGGCTATCTGAAGTAGACTGAAATCTCAATCGAGAGAGGTGATCAGCAACAACGTTCTCGGCACCCTTTTTATCTCGAATTTCTAAATCGAACTCTTGAAGGAGAAAAATCCATTAAATGAGCCTCGGTTTAGCCTCTTTCTTTGCTAGGAGATACTTTAGAGTGGCATGGTCATTGTGGACAATTACTTTTGAACCAATGAGGTAAGTTCAAAACTTATCAAGAGCATACACAATAGCTAGGATTTCTTTCTTAGTGGTGGCATAATTCATATGAGCCTCATCCAAGGTTTTACAAGCATAGTAAATGGCATGCAAAACCTTGTTCTTTCGTTGTCCAAGCACGGCTCCCACAGCGTAGTCACTCGCATCACACGTGATCTCAAACGACAAATCCCAATCTGAAGTTTGTATGATTGGAGCAGTTATCAATGCCTCCTTAATCTTGTTAAAAGACTCCATACAAGCATCAGTAAACTCAAATGTGGCATCCTTAAGCAATAATTGAGTGAGCGGTTTCGCTATTTTCGAAAAATCTTTTATAAATCGGCGATAAAACACTGCATGACCAAGAAAACTTCTCACTCCCTTGACATTCACGGGAGGGGGAAGTTTCTCAATCACCTCAATTTTTGCTTTGTCAACTTGGATTCCACGATCAGAAATAAGACGACCAAGTACCACTCCTTCATTGACCATGAAGTGGCACTTTTCCCAATTCAAGACCAAATTAACGTCAGTACAACGTTTAAGCACCTTAGAAATATTATGCAAGCACATATCAAAGTCAGAACCATAAACACTAAAATCATCCATAAATACCTCCATGATGTTCTCAATGAAATCAGAGAAAATAGCCATTGTAGACACCCATTTGTGTCTCCCCAAAACCAAACCCAGTGATGAGTACCTTTCGCGTCGAATCATAATCGAATGAAGTGAAAGTGTGGAAAGTCTAGTGTTGCGGATAGTTTTAATTTCTTTTCTCTTCTCTCTGTTTTGAAAACCTATTTCAAGAAAACAGCCAATCCTGTTTGGTTGGTCAATGATATGGGTCCAATAGTAGTGTAGTTGGATAGGGCTTGAAAAGGCCTTTCCAACGATATATTATAAGCCCAATTCTGATGAATATTGAGGAAGTTATGGCCAATTTACTGTACTGGGCCCGGTTTGAGCCTTAAATGCGGCCCAATGATCTAGGGGAGGGCCTAATATGATTTATTATTCCTAATGCAATTAGGAATGGTTTTAGTCTCCTAGATTCTTCTAGAAGATTCTTTTCATTCCTAATTCAATTAGCATTGATAAATTGACTTTTGTTGACTTTTCAGAGTTTTAATTAAGATCAAAAGCATTTTTGAGGGAAATACGATTTTATCCTCCTTTACGACAATTTTTATCTGATTTTAAGAAAACGCGTGAATTTCCAGATCAGCGCCAAACGCCAGCTGCAGCGCCTGGCGCCAATAGCCAGCGTTGGCGCAAATTCAATTTTATGTGCGCCAGACTCTGTTTCGATTTTATTATCTTTTTGGCTGATTTTCTCTATAAATAACGTATTAAAAACTTCGTTTTCGATAACCAGTTTTCATCAACAATCATCAATTCTCTCTCATTCTCTTCTATAATCATTCACCAACTCTCATCAAGATTTCCTTGATTACTCTCTCTCTCTTTTTCTAAACTAGCTTCTCTCAAATATAAAAATTCCGCATTCATTAGACTTAGAAACACCTAGACATATTAGAATTTGCCTTCGCCCTAGACGTGAAAGGTTTAATTTTTGAGGGTTTGGTCCCAAATCTCTCTTTCAATTATTTAATTTAATTGTTTTGTTTATTAGTTTCCTTGAAGTTACTAACGTGTGTATTTTGTTATTAGAAATAGGTACGAGGCATCAAAGTAAGTACTTTAATTGATTTATTGATATTATGATGTAGAAATCATGCTTAGATTGTTATTTTGATTCCTAGTATCATGTTAGGATGTTTTCCTTAATTTGATGTTTAGGGTGACAACAATAAATTCCTAGTATCATGTCTAGGGTAACTTTAATATTAAGTATGATTAAAAGTATGATGCTTCCTATGTTCTTCCTAATATTTATTCATGTTAGTATCATGTTAGGGTTAAAGCTTTGATCTTTATTGTTTAGTGACATGCTAGGGTTTGTTATTAATCTTGTTAGTATCATGCCTAGATCTTGCTATTATTATTAATATTATGCTTTAACAATATTATTATGTTGCTTGATGCTTATTTATTGTTATTTCTTGATCACACCTTTTATGCATGTTTAAAGGGAATTGGTACTTGTAATCACGCTTAATAAGATAATTAATAATCCTGTTTAGGGTTAATATGATTATAATTCAAGTGATCGCCAATAATAGATTTATTTGTGCATTAATATTCAACCAACATAGATAAACAGGTTTAGGGTAATCCTATTGATTACCTATTAGTTAGAAAACGCACATGAATACGATCTGAATAAGTAGAGGCCTATTATTAGGGCAGATTCAGTCTCTTTTAGGTTGGATTTGTACCTTTATCCCCGAACCCTATTTGGTTAAAAAACTTATGGAGTTGACGATCTCTTGGATCGTTAAGGGGTGTAACCTTCACCTCGTGAACGATTTACAAGTTCCTAAAACTTGTTAGCGACTCTTTTGCTTTATCTTCTTCCCTTTTGGACGCCACTGTACTTTAGTGTATGATCACAGTGGGGTTCAAGCTAGGGATTAGCGCTTGAAATATTCCCTACAACCATCATAAACCTTTGAAATGTCATAAGGGCGTTACACAACCCAAATGGCATTCTACAATAAGCAAATGTAACATAGGGGCATGTGAACGTTGTCTTCTCTTGATCTTCTGGATGAATGGGAATCTGAAAGAAACCTGAATATCCATCCAAATAACAGAAAAAACTATGTTTTGCTAATCTTTCAAGCATTTAATCTATAAAAGGTAAGGGGAAGTTGTAGGGAATAATTTCAAGCCTTTAAAATCCCACTAGCTTGAACCCCACTGTGATCATACACTAAAGTACGGTGGCGTCCAAAAGGGAAGAAGATAGAGCAAAAGAGTCGCCAACAAGTTTTTAAGGAACTTGTAAACCGTTCACGAGGTGAAGGTTACACCCCTTAATGATCCAAGAGATCGTCAACTCCATAAGGTCATGAACCAAATAAGGGTTCGGGGATGATGGTACAAATCCAACCTAAAAGAGATTGAACCTGCCCTAATAATTGGCCTCTACTTTATTCTGCTCGTATTCATGTGCGCTTTCTGATCAACATACAATCAATAGAATTAACCCTAAACCTGTTTAATCTATGCTGGTTGAATTTAATGCACAAATAAACTATTATTGGTGATCACTTGAATTATAATCACAATTAACCCTAACAAGATTATTAATTATCTTATAAAGCGTGGTTACAAGTACAAATTCCCTTTAAACATGCAATAAAAGGTGTGATCAAGCAATAAAATAAATATCAAGCAACATAATCAATAATAATTATGAATAATAATAATCATCATAATAATAATAGTAATCATGAATAAAAATAATCATTATCAAAATAATAATAATATTATTCATAAATTATCATAAATTATACCAACTATAATCATAATCATGTTCATGTTAATATTAAGGCATAACAATTATAGCAAGATCCTAGGCATGATACTAACAAGATTAATAACAAACCCTAGCATGTCACTAAACAATAAAAATCAAATCTTTAGCCCTAACATGATACTAACATGAATTAATATTAGGAAGAACATAGGAAGCATCATAACAATCATATTTAATATTGAAATTAACCTAGACATGATACTAGGAATATCATAATGACAATATAAACATGATGTCTACATCATAATATCAATAAATCAATTAAAATACTTACTTTGATGCCTCGTACCTCTTTCTAATAACAAAATACACACATTAGTAACTTCAAGGAAAATAATAATCAAAGCAATTAAATTAAATAATTGAAAGAGAGATTTGGGACCAAACCCTTAGAAATTAAAACCTTTCACGTCTAGGGCGAAGGCAACTTCGAATATGGCTAGGTGTATCTAGATCTAATGAATGCGGAATTTTGTATTTGAGAAAAGGCTAGTTTAGAAAAAGAGAGAGAAAGAATAATCAAGAAAATCTTGATGAGAGTTGGTGATTGATTAAGAGAGAATTAGAGAATTAATGATTGTGAAAGAAAACTGATTGTTGATGCTTCTTGATGCTTCTTGATGAATGTTTATGATAATTTGTAATTGGTGAATCTTGGTGATAATTGGTGAATGAAAACGGAGTTTTTGATACGATATTTATAGAGAAAATCATCCAAAAAATATAATTTAACAAAATAGAGTCTGAAGATCGAAAAACAATATTGGCGCCAGCCCTGGCTAGTTGGCGCCAGAACCAGTGGCTAACGCCAGGCGCCAATGGCTAGCGCCTGGCGCCAATCCTGGTTCCAAGCGCAAAGGCCTGGGGTTGGACGCCAAACTGATTTTCAACGCGTTTTCGAAAATCTGATAAATTTCCCGTACTGGAAGATAAAATAATATAATTCCATCGAAAATGCTATTTGATCTTGATTAAAACTCTGAAGAGTCCTAATTGAATTAGGAATGATAAGGAACCTTCTAGAATGTTCTAGATGAATAAAACTATTCCTAATTGAATTAGGAATGATAAATTATATTAGGCCCTCCCCTAGATCATTAGGCCGTACATAAAGCTCAAACCGGGCTCAGTTTAGTAAATTGGCCATAACTTCCTCAATATTCATCTGAATTGGGCTTATAATATATCGTTGGAAAGGTCTTTGCAAACCCCATCCAACTACACTACTATTGGACCCATATCATGGACCAACCAAACTGGATTGGTTGTTTTCTTAAAATAAAGTTTTCAAAAACAGGGAGAAGAGAAAAGAAATAAAACTTTCCGCAACACTAGACCTTTCCACACTTTCGTTTCATTCGATTATGATTCGACGTGAAAGGCACTCATCACCGGGTTTGGTTTTGGGGAGACACAAATGGGTGTCTACAGAAGCCCCCACTTTGACTGAGTTTGGAGAAACGCAAGTTTTGAAAACGAAAGCCAAAGTAACGATAGGGACGGAGAATGATTCAGAACGTTCTGCGATCCTAAATCAATCTTGTAACGCCGATACCTGCAAAACTAGCATTAGTTAAACAGATAAAAGAGTTAAGAAACGCGTATCTTGCACCGTCGAGCACACGTCTCTGAAAGTAACCGATTGTTTTGATGACCTCCTACAAGCTAGAGAATGCCATCCCGCTTGAAAACCGCTACGCCTTGTAACCGCTTCCAATTTGGAAAATTGGTTCGCCTGAAACGACCTTCCTCCGCTATGATAATATCCCACATCCAAGGGAATACTATCGAAGATTATTTCTCTCGAAACAATCCTCATCCGCATTGATAACATTCCACGTCCAAGGGAATACTATCGAAGATTGCTTCTCTTGAAACAATCCTCAGTTGTTTGTGACAACTCTCCACAATCTAGGGAACACCACCTTGTTGTTTCGATGTTCACGCGTTTCTGAACAAAGATCTTCTTTTTTATATGTTCACGCGTCTCTGAACGAAGAGCTTGATAATAGGATGCCCACGCGTCTCTGAGCAAAAGAGCTTGAACGAAATGTCCACGCGTCTCTGAACAAAAGATCTTGAAAATAGGGAATGTCCACGCGTCTCTGAACAAAAGAGCTTGAAAAGGATTGTCCACGCGTCTCTGAACAAAAGAGCTTGATTGATATGCCCACGCGTCTCTGGAGCAAAAGAGCTCAAAAAGGATTGTCCACGCGTCTCTGAACAAAAGAGCTTCAATGAAATGCCCACACGTCTCTGGAGCAAAAGAGCTTTTGATTGAAATGTTCACGCGTCTCTGAACAATAGAGCTTCGGTGCTTGAATGATTCTTGCGATAATGTTCTGAAGAAAAATTTCCGAAGACCAACGTTTATCGATCTCTAAAGCTCGCCTGAACTTTATTCCGCTAAAACCAGTATGCCGGTGTCTCCATGATTAGGCGTTTTAAGCTAAGTGGGACGATCTTTCATCAGGTCGATCACTTATTGCAATTGTAATCAAACTGACAACTTAATCATGTCAAATTGCTTATAGGGGCTAACTGGCGTACTAAGGAACCCGAAATTGCTGTATGAAGTCGAAATCACCTTTCTGAGAGGCTTCGAGCTCTATCGTTGCTTAAATATTTCTGGTGCCAGGTGCTGGAGTAGGGTCTTCCCTGTTCTGCTGCACCTGTATTTATTTTTGACTATAGAACTTTGCCAATTTCTTTAATCATCTTAGGGTTGACCTAAGGCTTAATGTTGCTTGACTCATCGACTTGACATGACTCAAGGTATAAACTTGACTCGATATGTTTGACTGACTCGAGGTTGACTCGACTCAAAGTGTAATGACACATGTGTTAGACTCAAATCAAAGTGATATGACATGACATGACTCAATGTGTACATGACTTGTGTGTGCATTGTAATGTGATCGTGCGACTCAAAAATTTTCCGTCAATTTTGTGGAGGGTACCGACTTTCTCCCGAAAAAGAAAGATGTGAAAAAAGAATCGAAGTGTTAAAGATGCATGTTGAATGAGCTTAGTCAGATGTTGTTTGATACTGTCTCTCAAGGTGCAAGGATTAATCCATCCTAGGCTATCTCAATGGTTGACTCAATGATGAAAGTATTTGGGCAACTTAGGCACGGAGGCTAAGCACTTCATACTTCGTGATGCAATGATAATTATGATTGATGAGTGAATTTTGATATGACAAGGCATGCTTCAGCGTTGTATTAAGATTTCATGACAAAGGGTTCCTAAGGGAAGTATATGTGGTCATATCTCTGTGCAGTGTGTGATAGTGACACTAAAGTTAGGCCGCAAGGGCTAAGTGTGTGGGAAAATATTATTGTTAGAAGAGCCAAATAATGGTGACTCTTAGGCTAGGTAAGCTAATGATGTAGGGATCAAGTCCCCAAGTCTATCTTTAAGTGAAAAGGGATGAGCATAGTAAATCCCTTGATATGATCATGGTGCAAGTGTGTGAATGTGAATATGAATGTATTTTTATTACGGCCGCACCTCGATGTGAGGTTGCCTACGTATCTGTTAGGAATCAGGCCGAACGTAGCTCTAGCCAAACCTCGCACAAGTGTGTATACCTCAAAAAGGTCTTTTTAAGGGTTGTAACGTGGTTAGGCTAAAGGTTTAAAGAAGAAGGGGATAAAGGCTCAAGACCCTAGATAAGCCCCATCCAAGGTGTGCAGCTTTGCTTTTAAATCTTTGTATTTTTATGCTTGAGGTTTTCTACTCTTTTTTTTTAGCTCTCTTTCATCTTTTGCTTTAACATCTATTTTATTTTTATTAGTGTGGACAATCCCGATCATGCGGTCTATCACTCACTTGGCATTCATGTTTCTCAGGCACGGTACCGAGCACTTGATAAGAGACGCAATCTGAGACGTGTTCTTATCGAAGATACTTTCATATCAAAGACATTGGAACACTTGTCCTTTTGTACACTTGTTTTCATTTTTTATTTTTGCTTATTTTTTGCTATTGCTTTCTTTTGAATTTGCTCAAGCTTTCTTTAGAATTGCGTAAGTTGCACGCCATCCCATCCCAAGGTTAGGTAGATGTAGGTTGAAAAAAAAAAAAGAAGGGTCTATCGTTAGACGAGGCTCAAAGTGGTTTATGAAGAAAGGATTGTGTAATTGAAGGGCGAAAGGAGATATGATGTGGCTACAAGGGGTGCCTCAAATCATTGGTATACCTTGTGCTTAATTCGACTTGGTTTTTTTTTTTTTTTTTTTTTGAATGCAATGTAATGAAATGATCATATGCAAGGAAATAAATGTTCATTTTATTAAAAAGGAAAAAAGGAAAAATCTACAAAATTATTCTAAAAGAAAATAAAAGTTGCTATGCTAGACTTATTGGGGAAGGAGTAAAATGAAAAAGAAATAGAGAAAGAGGTCATAAAATCTTGTCGTTGAAGCTCGTCTCTTGTCTTGTGTTGCTTCCCTTATCATTACTCGCTTTTCTTGTTAACTGGAGGTATGGGAAGCTTGTTGTTATCAATCAAATGCTGGATGGCCTCCTTTAGCTTCCAAAAACTCTCAGTAGTATGACCCCTACCTTGGTGGTACTTGCAGTGTTCGTCTGGATTCCAACTAGGCGATCTTTTCTTAAGTGGGGGATCTTTAGTAGGTCCTATGGGAGTAATGACTCTCTTGGCATGGAGTCGATTGAAAGCATCATCGTAGCTAGTTCCAATAGGGGTAAATTCCCTTTTCGGTTGCTTTCGACTACCCATGGCTAGGATCTCACTAAGGTCGAAAGTACCAACACTATTACTAGAGTAGGTGTTTTCGGAAGAAGAAGGATAGTCGTTCTTCTTCCCTTTACATCCATTGTTACCATTGTTACTGATCTTGGCCTTCTTGTCGCACGGAGGAACATGAAGGAGATTTGAATCAATGAAGTCTTGAACACGATCCTTGAGGGCGAGACACTTTTCAGTAGTGTGACCGCGACCTTTATGGTATCGAAAATAGGAATTTGGATCCCAATTAGGAGAACGTTTTTCAGATGGAGGGTCTTGACTGGGACCAATGGAGTGAATGAGACCTTGATCGTGAAGACAGTCAAAAGCTTCATTGTAAGTCATTCCTATTGGTGTGTATTCTTCAATGGTCCGTTTTGCTTGTGGCTTAGGAGCATTGAGTTCTTCATTAAACCCTTGGCGAGAATTTTGTTCAATGGCCATCACCCGATTTGCCAATCCTTCTACCACATTCAAGAGCATGGCAATGACATCTTGCAGTTTTCGAATTTCCTCCTTTAGACTTGACGAGTCTTCCTTGGTATTATCTAAGAAAAGACTTTCATCCCCCTCAATTATGGCCACTTCATTGAGAGAGGTCATATAAGCTGTCTCGATCATAGGCTCTCCTACAGGTGTGATGAGAAGTGATGGATCACAGGATGCTTGGTCATCTTCGATGGCTAGAATTTCGGAAGTTTCATTGTCATCGATCAGATCTTGAATAGCTTCTTTGAGTTTCCAACACTCTTCAGTATCGTGAACCTTTCCTTGATGATATTTGCAGTGCTTATTAGCGTCCCACTTAGGTGGCCTAGCTTCTGGAACCGGATCTTTGATGGGCCCTATGGGCATAACTAGTCCTTTGTGATGTAGCTTCTCGAAAGCCGTTTCATAACTTATACCAAGTGGAGTGAACACCCTTTTTGATCTTTGGATTTGTGGTTTAGAGGTGTTTGTAGCATGTACCTCATTAGAGGAAGAAGAAGGATGGTCGCTCTTCTTTCCTTTTGCACTGTTATCTTTCAGAAGGTCATCTTCAATGTCAATGCCTATATTATAGACAGCTTTGAAAGTATTCAAATTGTGTTGGTACTTTAAGTGCTTTGAATACTTCCCTTGGAGATTCTTGATGTACAGCCTCACAGATTCTTTTTCGGTAGGAGCCTTGACCATATTAGCAGAAGTTTCCCTCCATTTATTGAAGAAAGAAGTGAACCCTTCGTTTTCCTTTTGTTTTAACATCTCAAGTTGTCTGTGGTCTGTCTCGTCTTGGATGTTGCACTTATATCTATCTATGAAAGCGTTTGTTATTGACTCCCAAGAAGAGGTTTTTTTCTTTCTCGAGAGAAAAGAACCATTGTTGACAAACGGTTTCGAGAGATAGTGGGAACAGAGAGGGGAAAATCTTCTTATCGATACCCTTAATGCTCATTATAGTTTCAAAAGCTCTTAGATGGAAGTAAGGGTTATATGTTGCCTTGAATTTAGGGATGTTGGTGGCGTTGAACTTATGCGGAAGAAGTTCTTTGTCCAGCGAGACCCCTTGAGAACTCATGCCCTGAAATTTATAGTCACTAGATAGCTTGCTCAAGCTTTCTTGCAGGAGGTCCATCCGTTGTTGCTTCATGGGATCATCGATCTTGAGTGCGAGTAGCTTCAGTGTCTCAGTCACAGTAGCCAGTTGATTCTTGAGATTATTGACTTCTTCTTGAGTTGCCATTATCTTCTTAGCCTTCCTCTTTTGACGAATCGGTTTATCAAAAAGCGAGACTTGAATAAAGAAGTTGTCCTTGATTAATCGCCCTTTTTTCCTTGACCAAGTACTGTGAGAAAGGAATTTGGGGATACTTATTGTTAATTATTGACTCAAACTTTATTCAACATGCAATGGATGGAGGAAGTGAAGAAAGATGGAAGAATGCGAAAGAAGATTTAGATGGAGAAATATGAAGAATTAGGAATAGAATGTACTCCCAACTTAAACAACGGAATAGACCGACTCATGCATGAACCTAAGACATGGCCATGGTGATGTGTACTTAAAGTGTGTGCTAAGACTAGTGAGTGTAGGTGATATGTTAAGACTCGTGTCATGACCATGTGGCTAGACTATGTGACCAAGGCTCGATTAATGACTTGACAAGGTGTTATTGACAGCGAAAATTAATCGAATTAATTAGCAAACTGGTTAATTAGACCCTAGGTGATGACTCGACAAATAATCCGAACTGTCGGCCAAGCGACAAGACTGACGTCACAATATGGTGATTGGCGCCAGACAATTTGGTTAATGTCTGGCGCTACACACTGTAATGTGGCGCTACAGCTCAAACTTTGGCGCCAATATTGGAGCTTCGGTCTGGGACTTTTTCGGTATTATTAGTCAACTAGGGTATGCCTAAAGTCGTACTAGGTCAATTCCGATTGAAAAATAAAGACTTTATTGACTCAATTTAATTAATTAATTAATTAAATAGGCAAAGTTCTTTAAGTCATTAATTTTAGTCTCAACACAAATCAACAAACGGTTAAGAGAAACATAGAATATATATGCACAACAAATAATGCACAATTAGTTAAGTAGGCACGATATGATGCAATGAGTTCGCAACCTAACCATGGCTCTAGTTCTCTAAAGTTCGGGATATGGTTTAGTCAAATAGGGTCCATGGTTAATTGTCCGGATGCACCACGCAGAAGCCTAACCGTGAAGGGTTAGCGCGTGTGGATGGGACACCGCGAGTTTTTAGAAAAAACTCACTTCCATGGTTTGGTGAATTCAACATCTCAGATGTACCCTTTGTTTCCAGGAGCGTTCAATCGGGTAGATAGAGCATGAATTCCCAGAGGGTTATGTCCATATGTAGAACACATATGGGTTTCAGAAAAGTGAGAAAAAATTCGATCAGGAAGTAGAATCGAGCAAACAATACGAAAAACTGGTCGAAATTAGAACGCATATTTCTTGCTCGGTATTGGGGGAAATTGGCGCCAGCAAACAGAGACTGGCGCCAACTTTTAACTGTAGCGCCTGGCTCCAATACTGGCGTCTGGCGCTACGGCTAAAAGTCTGGCGCCAAGCTCTGGCCCCTGACGCTACTTCCCACATGCCTCAGCAGCTTTCTGTGCTCAATAAAATCATCTAGTTTCGCGTGGTGTTATTTCAGTCCTAGTTGTGAAAGACATTTCTCAAATTTCCTACGTGTAAAATCCTTATGTTTTTGACTCATTACGGATGGTCTTTCCAATGAGAACCTTTTTATGCATATGACAATAATGTTAATAAAAATTACGCACATGAAATACTTAGAACTTTTCGAGTCTCATCCACTCATTCTAAATTATTGCCGAAACAAATTCAGGAATAAAAAATAGAAATCCTCCCCAGTGGAGTCGCCAAAAACTGTAGGGAATAATTTCAAGCCTTTAAAATCCCACTAGCTTGAACCCCACTGTGATCATACACTAAAGTACGGTGGCGTCCAAAAGGAAAAAGATAGAGCAAAAGAGTCGCCAACAAGTATTTAAGGAACTTGTAAACCATTCACGAGGTGAAGGTTACACCCCTTAATGATCCAAGAGATCGTCAACTCCATAAGGTCATGAACCAAATAAGGGTTCGGGGATGATGGTACAAATCCAACCTAAAAGAGATTGAACGTGCCCTAATAATAGGCCTCTACTTTATTCTGCTCGTATTCATGTGCGCTTTCTGATCAACATACAATCAATAGAATTAACCCTAAACCTGTTTAATCTATGTTGGTTGAATTTAATGCACAAATAAACTATTATTGGTGATTACTTGAATTATAATCACAATTAACCCTAACAAGATTATTAATTATCTTATTAAGCGTGGTTACAAGTACAAATTCCCTTTAAACATGCAATAAAAGGTGTGATCAAGCAATAAAATAAATATCAAGCAACATAATCAATAATAATTATGAATAATAATAATCATCATAATAATAATAGTAATCATGAATAAAAATAATCATTATCAAAATATTAATAATAATATTCATAAATTATCATAAATTATAACAATTATAATCATAATCATGTTCATGTTAATATTAAGACATAACAAACATAGCAAGATCCTAGGCATGATACTAACAAGATTAATAACAAACCCTAGCATGTCACTAAACAATAAAAATCAAATCTTTAGCCCTAACATGATACTAACATGAATTAATATTAGGAAGAACATAGGAAGCATCATAACAATCATATTTAATATTGAAATTAACCTAGACATGATACTAGGAATATCATAATGACAATATAAACATGATGTCTACATCATAATATCAATAAATCAATTAAAATACTTACTTTGATGCCTCGTACCTCTTTCTAATAACAAAATACACACGTTAGTAACTTCAAGGAAAATAATTATCAAAGCAATTAAATTAAATAATTGAAAGAGAGATTTGGGACCAAACCCTTAGAAATTAAAACCTTTCACGTCTAGGACGAAGGCAACTTCGAATATGGCTAGGTGTATCTAGATCTAATGAATGCGGAATTTTGTATTTGAGAAAAGGCTAGTTTAGAAAAAGAAAGAGAGAGAATAATAAAGAAAATCTTGATGAGAGTTGGTGATTGATTAAGAGAGAATTAGAGAATTAATGATTGTGAAAGAAAACTGATTGTTGATGTTTCTTGATGCTTCTTGATGAATGTTTATGATAATTGGTAATTGGTGAATCTTGGTGATAATTGGTGAATGAAAACGGAGTTTTTGATACGATATTTATAGAGAAAATCATCCAAAAATGATAATTTAACAAAACAGAGTCTGAAGATCGAAAAACAACATTGGCGCCAGCCCTGGCTAGTTTGCGCCAGAACCAGTGGCTAGAGCCTGGCACCAATCCTGGTTCCAGGCGCCAAGGCCTGGGGTTGGACGCCAAACATATTTTCAATGCGTTTTTGAAAATCTGATAAATTTCCCGTACTGGAAGATAAAATAATATAATTCCATCGAAAATGCTATTTGATCTTGATTAAAACTCTGAAGAGTCCTAATTGAATTAGGAATGATAAGGAACCTTCTAGAATGTTCTAGAAGACTAAAACCATTCCTAATTGCATTAGGAATGATAAATTATATTAGGCCCTCCCCTAGATCATTAGGCCGTACATAAAGCTCAAACCGGGCCCAGTTTAGTAAATTGACCATAACTTCCTCAATATTCATCGGAATTGGGCTTATAATATATCGTAGGAAAGGTCTTTGCAAACCCCATTCAACTACACCACTATTGGACCCATATAATGGACCAACCAAACTGGATTGGCTGTTTTCTTAAAATAAAGTTTTCAAAAACAGGGAGAAGAGAAAAGAAATAAAACTTTCCGCAACACTAGACATTTCCACACTTTCGTTTCATTCGATTATGATTCGACGTGAAAGGCACTCATCACCGGGTTTGGTTTTGGGGAGACACAAATGGGTGTCTACAGAAGTGATCTTTTAAGGTGGCCATATTCAACCTGCGATAATTGATATACATACGCCAACTTGTGACAACACAAGTAGGAATTAGTTCATTCTTATCATTTTTAACAACAGTTGTCCCCCTTTTCTTAGGAACGACTTGTACCGGGCTCACCCACTTAGAATCTGAGACGGGGTAGATGATGCCCGCGTTAAGAAATTTCATTACCTCTTTCTTCACCACCTTTTGCATATTAGGATTCAATCGGTGTTGTGGTTGGATGCAAGGGCGATGATTCTCTTCCAAATTGATTCTATGCAGACAAAAATTAGGACTTATCCCTATAAGATCGTCAATGCTATACCCGATTGCCTTTTTATGCATGCGAAGCACAGTTAAAAGCTTAAGAACTTGGTTATCATCGAGTTTAGCACTAACAATTATAGGGCATTCCTCATTATCATCAAGAAATGCATATTTAAGATGAGAAGGTAAAGGTTTTAACTTTACCTTTTTTACTTGTGACTCAAAAGTAGAATAAATAGTTTCCATTACCTCAAACCCTTCAGTGTTAGGAGCATCCAAGTCACGAATTAAGGAGTTAATCTCTGCATCTCCTTCTCCTTCAGAGACCTCCAGGGTGAGAACAACTTCTAATGGATCATTAGCTAACTCACGAGGCGTATCATCTCTCACAATCTCATCAAGCACATCAATCCTGCAACAAGTATTCTCAAGCATAGGCGACTTCATCGCATTGGTTAGATTAAAAGTCACTGTATCATCACCAACAGACAAATTAAGGGACCTAGACTTGACATCAACAACAGCACCTGCAGTACACATGAAAGGTCTATCTAAAATGATTGGGATATTACTATCCTCCTCCATATCCAAAACTACAAAGTCAACAGGAATAAAAAATTTCCCAACCCGAACGGGGACATCCTCCAAAACACCTAAAGGGTATTTTATAGAACGATCCGCCATTTGCAAAGTGATTTGTGTGCATTTTAAAGCTCCCATATTCAACCTGTTACAAACAGAAAGAGGCATAATAGACACACTAGCAGCTAAGTCACATAAAGCTTTATCAATGAATAATGCACCTACATGACATGGGATGGAAAAACTAACAAGGTCCTTAAGCTTAGGTGGGGATTTATTTTGCAATATTGCACTACACTCTGCAGTTAGAGCGACTGTTTCTACACCACCAAAGTATTTATTCTTAGTAATCATTTCCTTTAAAAACTTTGCAAGGTGGGCCGCCTTTTCTCGCCATCTACCATGGAAAGCAAGGAAACCTTCATTGTCTCCTTGCTTAAGCATCTCGAGTTCACGTAAAGTTGACTTGAACTCTATGTTAATCTCGTATTGGGTGATGAAAACCAAAACTACATCTTCCCATTTTTCTTTGAATTTTGGATCTAGCCCATAATACCACTCTTTCGCGGTTGGGTCTAGTGATAAAGGAAAATTCAAAGCATAAAGCTTAGGATCAACTCCCTTTAGTGCCATAGTGCCAGTAAAACACATTAAATGATTTTGTGGATTATTGGTCACCTTAAATATTGGCAAGTCTGTAGCTACGAAATTTTCTGGTAAAGCAAGTCCTTGGGGAGGAGCAAACTTTTCTGCGTCAAAGTACTTGTTCCCCATTGTAGAACGAAGAACTAGCTTCTCTAACGACTTTTCTTTAATGGATAATTGCTCCATCTTTTCTTGTAAGGCTAATGCTACAACTTTTTTTCTTTTCAGCATTTTCCATCTTCTTAATTCTCCTCTCCTCGGCCTCTTGAGCCTTTTCCTCTCTCATACGAAGAATCTCTTGTTGAAGTTCTTCGACAGTTGTCATTCTTGTTGGACTAGGATTAGTTGTCGAATGAAAGTGGTTTGAAAGGGGTTGATCTTTGGGTGGTAAACGTAGAATGCGAGTGCCCGGGGGTCCTCTTTCCCATGCTTGAAAACCGGCCCTAAAGGAGTACGAAAGGATAAGTAAATCGATACGCTTGCTTTTGAAGAAGAAAAAAAAGAAAAAAAGACGCAAAATATACACAAACGTATAACATCGCCCTTAACAATTCTTCAATGAAGATATTATTCGGACGAGTCAATTTTTTTTTTTTTTTTGAGAAATCAAAACTAACTCGTCTAGTGGGCGCGCGCAACAAAATAACTTTTGCTGGGAGGGGTCGCGCAACTTCTTAAGTTGCGCGCGCCACCTGCTCGTAGTATTTTTTTTAATTCGAGCGTTTTTTTTAATCGATTTTTTTTATTTGACCCTTTTTTTTCTTTTTTTTATGTTATCCTTTAAATATGAAGCTAAATCACGAAGAGACAACATCGTAATTGGGAACCTAGACCAAACTTAAAAAAAAAAAAAGAAAAAGAAGACTATTCTAACACTTTGCACATAGTCGCATAATCACATAAGCATGTTATAAGTCAAGATTCACGCAATGCCATTCTAAGGTCAAAAAAAGGCTTGGGTGTCCAAAGGTACCATACCTTAAAAAACGATGCATAAATCAATCACTCAACGTGTTGACCCATGACATCGCCCTCCCAACATTTTGTTGGTGATATAGGTTGGATGATTGTTATTGATTTTGGGATAGACACCTAGTGTTGGGGACCCTTAGTCAATGAGCCAATCCCCAATGGTTTAAGTGTGCTATGATTATGCATTATGCAATGTTGCTTGTTTGTTTTTTACTTTTGTGCAAAAGGAAGATATTATGCGTTCAAGTCTCGCTCTCTAACTAGAGATTATCCAAGTTAATTCTCGTTACAACCCATAGGCAACCTAGTGTTGGATACCTTGGACCATAACTACGAATTAATCATGTAACCTCTAAGTCCCCAGTGGAGTCGCCACTGTAAGGAGGGTGATCCCATCGTAAGGGGTACTCTCTTTAAATTCCCTTGGCTACTTAAAAGCCTAGGACTTTACACTTGTTAAGGTGTAGTAGGATTTGAATTCCTGACTTTTTGGGGGACCTTGAAGTAGAATTGATTCCATCATCACGCTTTTTTATAAGAAACAAATAGGAGTCGCCAATGAATTTTAGGAAAAAATCATAAACCTTGTTCATGCCTTTCTTCCATGTGGAGTTCATGGAATAATTAACACAAATCATAAGTTTACCCATGCCCAAATTGGTCTATAAACCAGAAATGAGTTCGGGAGCAAGGGTACTAAGATAACGTTCCTTTTAGAGGGGAATCGTCATCCTAGCTAGCTCTAGTACGGCCTCTACTAGCTCTTCCTTTTTCACAATTTCATCACCAAACAATATATGCAACGCGATACCTAAAACTATGTTAGTTGATTTTATTTACAAGCATTAATTCACGTAGGAATTACATTGCAAAAGTCGTTATTCTTATTTAATAATATTCGTGAAAGAACAATAAATAAACAAGATTCGCCTTGGCTTAAGTGATCAACCAACAATTATTTAATTCAATTCTAGTCATTATTGAACGTAAGATACTATGTGGAATTGATTAATTAATTATTTTAAAAGTGATCAAACAACACCAATTAATTAATTAAAGTCCTTTTAAACAAGAAAAATAAAAGGTGATTTAACTAAGTGCTCGGGATTTTACCACTTCTCTTTGCTAGGTCTCCGTTTAGAACATTTATGGACATCTTCTTGTTGGGGAACCTCCACCGTAGTAACAAAGTTTCGTAAGGGTGAGTGTTTAGGACAATAGGGCTAGGTTGCACAAGTTCACAAGTTATTTCGCTAGAGTTTTAGGTTAATTTTTTTCTGTTAAAGCCTCGATTAAGGATTAGTTTTAGGGTTTCGAGATTTTTGCCGCAGCAGGTGTCGCGCGCAATAGATGAAGTTGCGCGCGGCATCCCATCGCAAGTTATAGAATTGCGCTGCTATGTGCAGCGCGGCTTTTTGTCTTGCGCGCGACTTTATTGTAAGATTCGATTTTATATTTTCCGTATAATTTCTGAATAATTACAAATCTTCCACAACGCAACTCTGAAAGTTGCGCTGGGTGTCGCACACAAATGAATTAGTTGCGCACGGCAGCCCAGCACGACTATGTGAGATGCGCGCGGCTTTTTCTGCGGCAGCACTATGTTTTAACCTAGGCGCTCCTAAATCCGTCATTTTTAGGGTTTTAAGAACAGGCTTAAGCCTAATTATGATCGGGTTTAGTTAATTGGACCTTTGTTTTAGCTTTTCTTTAATTTGGGCTAGTCTTTTGTGTTTTGTGGCTTAACTAGTTATCCATAAGTATTCTTCACTTTGATCCAACACGAAGATAACTTTATTTATCGTCATTGCACTTCCTGTCGGGACAGGAGGCCAAAAGTAGATGTCTACAGTTAGCCCCCACTTTGATCGAGTCTAGAATAGACGATGATCAAAGTAGTCAAGGAAATAATTCGAGACTCATTCTGCAAAGTTCTCTAAGGATAGAGAATCTTTCAGTAATGTTTAAGGATGTCAAAACAATCCTTGATTTGCTAAGTGTTTAAAACAAGTAGTTATTAAGGCTAGAAAAAGTCCTTCCTAGTCTTAATGCGCTAAAGAATCTAGATTGATCCTTTGCAATTGTAGAACGCTCTTACAAGTAAAAGTATTCTGGGTGATGTCAGGTCATGAGAAGATATCAGTTTTAAAAGAATAAAAGGGGAGGATTTCCTCTCAATCATGTCATCGTTGGTCTAAAGTCCCTCGATATGTCATTGAAACTTTAGCATGACTTTAACAAAGTAAAAGATGAAAAAAGGGTTTTCGGTATTCGAGCCGAAATGGTCCAGTATTCAAGTCAGGTCCAGTATTCGAGCCGGACGTCTACAAGATAGAAATACATGTCTCAGGACTGGAGGCATATATCCAAATTCAGTGAGAGGGAAGAAAGTCAGCAACTCTCTCATCAGTTTTATCCACAAGATGAGTACACATGTCTTAGGATTGGGGGCACGTGACTACATAGGCGCGACATCGTCTCGTTGCTTCTTTATACAGGGGGTGGATTCGACACCCTAACTGTCCGGTAAGTTAGTAAGTGCACTAACTACCGTATTTGTTCCCATTCAAGAAGCGCCTGTTCCTGAAGGTTCAGCGCGCCTGTCGACTCGTTGAGCTAACGCCTACGGTAATTCTCTACCTATTAGTTTCGAGCGGTAGATCTTGCAAAGCTTGAGCTGAGTGAAATTTTACGCAACACCTACGTCGTACAATTTTGCACCGTACGATACGCCATTTGCATTTTTACGCTGCATGAAAACGCCTTCCTTTTTGCTTCAGACGTTAAAAAAGAAGATAACCCGGACATTTGTAACGTTAGTACAGTAAAATGACAAACCTGTCTATGGGTGCTCTTACGTAAAGCACCACTTCGGAACGTCTTAAGGCACTCTTACAAAAAACGTTCAAAACGTATGCTTGGGGAAGGCACAAAGTACGGTGTGCATGCGATATGATGCAAAAAAACTAACAAAAAAGAAAATAACTACAATATGCAAAGCAATCAAAAAGACTTTGATAATTTGTGCGCCATTATGTTTAATAATGAGCAAAAACTGTTCAAAAAAATGATCAAACGGATTAAAATCGAAATAGCGGTATTTTGATGACCAGTATCCACGCGCAACTCAGAAGGTCGAGCTGGCAGCAGGCGCGCGCATCTTTCTGAGTTGCATTGGTATGTCACGCGCAACATCTAAAGTTGCGAGCGACATTTATGACAGTAAAATGAAAATCGCAGTCACGATTTTTCATTTCACCATTTTGCTCCTTCTTCAGCCATTTTCGACTCTCTCTCTCTAAAAAGCTCGGTTTTTGTAATTTTTGAAGCTAAAGGAAGCTAATCTCATTCTAAATTCATATTTTTCGTAATCCAATGTAAGTTTTTTTGCTAAAATTTGCTCTGTTTTTGCTGAATTCGAACGATTTTCGAATCGTTAAACCCCAAATTTTGAATTTGGGGGTTTTTGACTCGGCTTATCTTTCTTGAAATTGTTTTCTCTATGTTGTTATGCTTTGTTTAAGGAGTGTTTTGCAACAAATTTCATGAAAAATGGTTAAGTATTGAACCTTGTATGAGCATTTCTTGTTTCAAGTTCGTTCTTGCTTCTTTTTTCGAATTTTTGCTTGATTTTCTGCTATTTTGTTTGCCCATTTTGGTTATACTTGTTAATTATGCAACAATTGTAGTATTGGAAATAGTTTTGCTTCCATAAATAACATTTAGAAAATTTTAAATCCGAAAAAATTGCGCGAAGTGTATACTTAGCCTATTTTCACCATATTCGAACTTCAAAATTGTTTGGTAGATGATAATCATGTTTATATTACTGTTATTCGTCTAGAATTAGTTGATTCTTTGAGGTTTTAGAATATAATCCCTTGAATGCTTAGTTGAAACTGGTATAGGATGGCTTTTGTGGGTGTTAAAAGCCCCAATTTACTGAGTTTAATTGCAAGTATCGTAGCCCCCATGTATGGGTGGCATTCGATTTTCGTGTTTTGCCCTATTGGTAGCCGTTATTCTGCCAAAATGGGTCTAGAATACGTATATTAGTTTAGTTTAGGAAATAAAATAAACTAATTAAAGAAATTTTATCCGTCATAGCATGGACTCGCCTCCGTTTGTCGATGCCGAGGAGGTTCTTGTTGGTCCGGACGAGGCGGTTCGCCCTCAGAAGAGGGTAACCCGTCCTCAAGAGGAGGTTCGAGAGCGACGCGTTGCAGCCGATCGACGTCGCTAGGAGGAGGTGGTTTGGGAGGCTCCTCTCAACTGGGACCCTAGGGTCCTTAAGTGGGACCCATACCACCACGTTTCGATACGAGGGTGGCGTGACATCGTGAGTTTTCTGCGCCTTCGTCACTTTTCTTTTCCTTTGTTTCTTCTTCTTTTTAAACCATAACTGTTTTTTTATTTTTAGAGTGATCCTGGCATGCGTTTGTACGGCTCTGGTGACCTGCGAGCCTGTTTTAAGCGTTTGCCCAAGGTGTCAAAGGAATTGTAGGACTTTCTAGGATTGACTCCCAGCTGGCAGCTCTTTGGGATTTATCGAGCCAATCTGCATCGTCAGCTTTCCTCCGTGGATTGCTGGAGTTTTGGTGGGATTCCACCAACACTTTCCACTTTCCATGGGGAGAGATGATGGTTACCCCTTTCAATTTCTTTATGATTAGGGGTTTTCCTTTCGGAGGCGAGCCTGTAGTTATAGAGCTCGTTAAGGGGTCAAACGAGAGATTGCGCGACCTTGTGGGGGACCGTCTTGCGTCGGCCCTTCACGTGTACGTGCAATCTTGTTCGTACTCGGTTCTTGCCGACGAGTTGTCGGCTGATGAGCTTGACCGTCAGTGTACACCCGAGCAATTGGCTCAGATATACATTGCCCACGTTCTTTCCGTCATCATCTTGAGTGATCGAGGAGAGCGTTTTGCCATTGGGTTACTTATTTGCCTCAGCGATTTGGGGCAAGTAGGTGACCCGAGTTGGGCAGAGGTGTCGTATGCCGTATGCTTACGGCTATGGGCAAGGTGACCCGGGTCATGGATTCCGCGACAGCTACTGAGGTGCCTCGGATCTCACTTATATGGCATGGTCGTATCCTTAAGGTTCGTGTTTTAAGCTTTTTTCGGTTTATTACTTTCGTTTTTTCCTTTAGGCTTATCTTTTCTCGATTTCAGGCTTGGGGATACTCGTACCTGCTTTTCTTAGCCCCCACGGTGCTTGGGGCTACTCGTTTTCCTATCGACCATCGATTGGTCGAGATTAAGAGGAGACGAGCTATTTCTGCCAATGACTTTCGCCAGAGGATTCTTTCGGCGACTCGTGCGTCAGTGAGTATTCCAACTACATGTTTTCTTTTTCGTTTTTTTTTATTATTTTATTCATTTTCTAACGATTTTTCATGTGGTTGTGTTTTATAAATCGATCTTCGTCCTTGGAGTTTGATCGTCGGAGTCCCTAAGGCTATCCGGTCTGGCATGGTTCGTTGTCGTTTCTAAGCCCTCTATACTGGACTTTCGGTGTTCCAGAGGACCGACGCTTGGTTTTTAGGCGAGTGTGTTCTCTGGCAGCTTTCGACCGAGGAGCCTTTGGTTCCTGCGGATCCCCCGATCCAGATGCTGCGTCCGAACCTGCTGTCTACCGAGGACCGAGCTCAAGCGATCCTTGGTTATCCAGCGGAGAAGCTAGTGCTGCCGGATGCTTCTTATCCGGCTTTTATAGCATCCAGGCTGACTCCTTTTCCGGTCTTTGTTCCGGTTAGTTTTCTAACTCTTTTTTTTCGTGTTTCGATTTATCTTTCAAAATTTTGACCTTTTTATCGTTTTTGTCACATATAATTTTAGCGGGTCGAGCTAGGTGGTTGGGTGCCTCCTACAACAAGGATGACGTATACCGATGTTGTCGGATCGGTAATTCGTGAGACATTTCCAGCGGCCGAGGATGATGAGGGGATACCGTTCGTACCTGAGACGGTTGAGTCGGTATGCCTTTTATGTATATGCGGCCCAATGATCTAGGGGAGGGCCTAATATGGATTTATCATTCCTAATGCAATTAGGAATGGTTTTAGTCTTCTAGATTCTTCTAGAATGTTCTTTTCATTCCTAATTCAATTAGCATTGATAAATTGACTTTTGTTAACTTTTTAGAGTTTTAATCAGAATAAAAGAATGTTTTTGAGGAAAATACGATTTTATCCTCCTGTACGATTAATTTCTATCTGATTCCAGAAAACGCGTCAGAAATTTAATCAGCGCCAAATGCCAATCATTAGCGCCTAGCGCCAGTCATTAGCGCCTGGCGCCTGGCGCTAGCGCCAGCGTCTGGCGCTAATGTCAGCGTCTGGCGCTAACCTTGTTTTTGCGCGTTAGAACTCTGTTTCGATTTTCTATCTTTTTGGCTGATTTTCCCTATAAATAGTCTTCTTAAAACTCCGTTTTCATTAACCAACTCTCATCAAGAAATTCTTGATGTTAACTTCTCTCTCTTTTCTAAACTAGCTTTTTCTCAAATACAAAATTCCGCATTCACAAGACCTAGATACACCTAGCATAGTTCGAAGTTGCCTTCGCCCTAGACGTGAAAGGTTTTAATTTCTGAGGGTTTGGTCCCAAATCTTTATTTCAATTATTTAATTTAATTGTTTTAATTATTATTTTCCTTTAAGTTACTAATGTGTGTATTTTGTTATTAGAAAGAGGTACGAGGCATCCAAGTAAGTGCTTTGATGGTTTTTATTGATGCTATTATATAGAAATCATGCTAAGGTTGTTATTATGATTCATAATGTTATGTTAGGGCGTTTTAATCTTCCTAGTATCATGTCTAGGGTAATTTTAATATTAAGTATGATTAAAAGTATGATGCCTTTTATGTTCTTCCTAATATTCATGGTTGTTAGTATCATGTTAGGGTTAAAGCTTTGATTTTGATGCTTAGTGACATGCTAGGGTTTGTTATTAATCTTGTTAGAATCATGTCTAGGATCTTGCCATTATTATGCTTTAACATGATTATGATATATATAATATTATAATGATGATTATTATTAATATTTATTATTATTATTATGTTGCTTGTTTTTTATTGTTATTGTTTGATCACGCTTAATAAGATAATTAATAACCTTATTAGGGTTAATATGATTATAATTCAAGTGATCGCCAATAACAGATTTATTTGTACATAATATTCAACCAATATAGATAAACAGGTTTAGGGGTAATCCTATTGATTGCATGTTAGTCAGAAAGCGCACATGAATACGATCAGAATAAAGTAGAGGCCTATTATTAGGGCAGGTTTAATCTCTTTTAGGCTGGATTTGTACCTTCATCCCCGAACTACCAATCAAGGTTCAAGACCTATTGGAGTTGACAATCTCTTGGATCGTTAAGGGGTGTAACCTTCACCTCGTGAACGGTTTACAAGTTCCTAAAACTTGTTGGCGACTCTTTTGCTCTATCTTCTTTCCCTTTGGACGCCACCGTACTTTAGTGTATGATCACTGTGGGATTCAAGTTAGGGATAATGCTTGACATATTCCCTACAGCATGGTGAGGATTTTACGCGCTTTCCGAGCTGCTTATCGGAGAGCCCTCGTGACTTTGTCATGCTGTGATCATCGGATGATCGCGGTATGTTTTTTTTTCTTTGCAACAAAGTTATTACATTTCATGTATTAATCTACGTTTTGGATTTTGCAGGATGTGCAGCAACCGTCTAGTAGTCGTCGAGTACTCTGATTCCTCCTGTACACATTTATATATATTTTTAGGAAACTTATGTATATATATATTATTTGTATTTTTTTTTGTATATATGACACATTTTTATATACGAAGTATGTCATTATTATTATTTTTTGTTTCCATATGTACATTAATGTGAAAAATTTTTGAGGGAAAGAAAGGGTTCCCGACTTACCCCCCTCGAAAAAATAAACAAACTCCAAAAAAGAAGGCAAAAAGAAGGAGAAATAAAAAAGAAAAATAAGAAGTAGGAAAATAATAAAAAAGAAAAATAAAAAGAAAGTTGGAAAACAATGGAAAAAAGACAAATAAAAAGAAAACAAGAAAATAAGAAAATCATAAAAGAAAATAAAAAAGAAAATAAAAAAGTAGGCAAGAAAAGGGACACAAAGTGTTAGAAGGCAAGCGTATGATTCGTCTTAAGATCTCGTGAAGATTTCGTCATTATATGAGCCAAAATATGGAAATTAACCATAATTACATGTCGCATCAGGGGAGTCGCGCGCACCTATTCCCAAAGAAAAGTGGATTGTCATCACAACAAAAGCACCGACATACTGGTTCACAAGCAGCAAAGCGCCGACGTACTGGCATAGCAGCATTAAGGATCAACAAGCACTGATCTTTTCGAAGACTAGCACAGCGGAAATTGGAGGCAGTTATAGGCGTAGCAATCTTCAAGCGGTATTCTCTAGCTTCCGGAAGATCGTCACAACAAATCGGTTACTTTCAGAGACGTGTGCTCGATGGTGCAAGATACGCGTTTCTTAACTCTCTTATCTGTTTAACTAATGCTAGTTTTGTAGGTATCGGCATTACAAGAGTGGTTCAGGATCGCAGAACGTTCTGAATCATTCTCCGTCCCTATCGCTACTTTGACTTTTGTTTTCGAAACTTGCGTTTCTCCAAACTCTGTCAAAGTGGGGGCTTCTGTAGACACCCATTTGTGTCTCCCTTAAACCAAACCCAGTGATGAATACCTTTCACGTCATTTGATTATCGAACAAAGCGAAAGTGTGAAAAGTTTAGTTATAAGGATGTTTTTATTAAAATATCTCTTCTTTCTGTTTTTGAAAATATTTCTTTTCTTACCTTATTTATGAAAAACGTGCATTCCTTTTTAGTTTGATCCATGATAAGGGTCCAATAGTAGTGTATTTGGATGGGGTTTGAAAAGACCATTCCAACAATATACTATAAGCCCAATTCCGATGAATAATGAGGAAGTTATGGCCAAAATACTAAACTGGGCCTGGTTTGGTTTTTACCTACGGCTCAATGATCTAGAGGAGGGCCTATTATTAATTATCATTCCTAAAGCTATTAGGATTGATTATAGTCTTCTAGAATACTCTATAAGGTTCTTTTAAATCCTAATGGAGTTAGGATTGATGATAATTATGTTTCAAAGAGTTTAAAATTGAATAAAACTACTCCTTTTTTAGAATCCTTGTTTTGTACGAATTGGAATATATTCAGATTTTATTTTAGTGCCTCATAATATTTATCTAAATTTTATATGGTTGGATAGATCTTGAAATTATATTTCCAATGATATATTATAATATTAAATCCGAGTTATAACGAAAAAGATATGAATGGAATATGAAACTCTATCCAAAACTAACACCCTTCCACTATTTCGGCCATATCTTTTTTTCTACAAAAAGATATTAATCTTATTTTAATTGGGTTGGAAATTATACTTCAAGAGCTTTCCAACAATATATTATATGCCTTATCAGCGCCTGGCGCTAACCTTCAGCGCCTGACGCTAATGACCACCGTCTAGCGCTAATCATGTTTTATTCTCGTTGAAACTCTGATTCGTTTTTTTTATCCATCCGACTGAATTTCTCTATAAATAGCCTCTTAAAATTCTGTTTTCAATCATCAATTCTTATTCTTTTTAATTTTCTTCTCACCAACTCTCATCAAAGAAATTCTTGATTCTCTCTCCTTTCTAACCTAGCCTTTTACAAATACAATTCTTCATACATTAGCACTAGACACACCTAGCCAAATTCGAAGTTGTCTTTGCCCTAGACGTGAAAGGTTTTAATTTCTGAGAGTTTGGTCCCAAATCTCTCTTTCAATTATTTAATTTAATTGTTTGATTTTATATTTTCCTTTAAGTTACTAACGTGTGTATTTTGTTATTAGAAAGAGATACGAGGCATCCAAGTAAGTGCTTTAATTGATTTTATCGATATTATGATATAGAAATCATGTCTAGGTTGTTATTTTGATTCCTAGTGTCATGTTAGGGCGTTTTGATCTTCCTAGTATCATGTTAGGGCGTTTTGATCTTCCTAGTATCATGTTTAGGGAAAAGGTTATAATATCAAATATAACAATTGTGATTCCTGCGATGCTTCCTATTTTCTTTCCTAATATGCATGTTAGTATCATGTTAGGGTTAAAGCTTTAATTTTTAATGTTTAGTGACATGCTAGGTTTTGTTATTAATCTTGTTAGTATCATTTCTAGGATCTTGCTATTATTATTATGCTTTAACATGATTATGTTAATTATGATTAATTTTATTATTTTAATTATGATTATAATTGTTATAATTTATGATCATGATTATTATTGTTATGATTATAATTATTATTTTGATGATTATTATTGTAACACCCCGACCTCTAATTCAGTTATTAAGATAATCTTAGTAGCGGAATTAACCTAACACGGTCGGGACGTCACTGCCGTAAATCCCTCACGAGATTTACAAGGCAACAAACATACTTAATTAACAAACTTGATTTATAAAACATAGTAATCTATTTATAACAAACATTATTCTTAATTTTTATAATAGAAAATCCTATCTTATCTCAAACTTTACTAAGTAGCTTAGTCTTACTATTCAAATTAAACAACTTAAAACTATAACTACTATTAAGTGATAACTGAAAGTAAAATCCTCGCTACTACTCGTCTCCATCATCCCCAGCAGTACCTAAAACATAAAAACATAAAAACGGGTGAGCCGAAGACTCAGTAACGAACTACTCTAGTAGTGTAACATCATTTCAATTCATTTTAGTTAACAAAACAGGGAGAATGGAATATCTTAAAAAATTTAATAAAATTCATATAATGATATATATAACGTTCATATTAACATGCTAGTCGCTGGCAAGTATGACATGGCGGAACAACTTCCGCGATGGGCCGGTGCCCATAACATAGAGCAGATGCTCGACATAGTTGGGCTAATGCCCCATGGGTACATGCATGACCGAAAAGTAACCTGTAAACATATACTGTCAGACGGACTAGGTCTTTCACTATTATTTATCATGTTGTGTAACTTTTACATAAGTCATTCATAGATTCATGACATACTTTCGTAAGATCCAAAGATCAATAAAACAACGTTTATCAATAAAATCATTCATATAAATCATTAAACTGAAGTACATTAATAAACACGTTCATCATCCCGCAAGTCATTTAATCCAAAGATATATAAATAACTTTCGAAAATGATATCACACTTTTATAAACACATTTCGAAGGGAATTGCGGGTACTAGCAATAGCTGTTACCTCGATTTACAGTCTGATAACCTTCCTGTTAGCCTTTATTCTATCGTTCTCACTGAGCTCTGAGGTTCGATTCTTCTTTTATATAACAAAAGTTAAAATTATAGTATTAGTAGGGAAATTGATAGATATATAATAATTCACTCATTTTAAAGCTCTTTTTTTTTAAAAAAAAAAAGTTTACTATCTTGTTTAAAAATACATAGCATTGTAGGATTTATAAACAAATGATCAACAAAAATTCATTTTTAAGAAATGACAAGGTATAACCTTTTTACATAATATGCTTATACAACTACTTAGAAAACTATAGGTACTACGTTACTACTCTTATTCTTTTTAATAACAAGAAATGAATACTTATCTATATCTCATGAATATACCAGTACATAGTAGTAGTAAAAACAAAGCTATTATATCTATGTTAAGCAAAATAAGTTTTCCATCATAATACTATATACACTATCAATATCTAATCACCAAAATGTATACATAATCATTTTCAAAGAAAGTGAGAATAAATCTAAATAAAAGTTAAACTTATACTCAAAATTATATTGGGGAAGAGTAAAATACTCACTTTGACTTGCACAAATGGAGTAGTGGGTTTTTCTATGGAACAAGCTATAAATGGAGGAGGAAGAAGAAGGGCATGAACCGGGTGGTTGCGTGAGCTGGGTCGGTGCGTGAGAGCAACAACTTAGAGCAGGGGAAAGGTACGGTGGAGATGATTGAATTGTGGTAGTGGTGGTGGCGTTGCCTTGCGCAAATAGGAGATCATGGAGTATAACTTGTTTGTTGTTATACACTTAAAACAGAACAAGTGAACTGATAGGATAAGATCTAAGTAGTATGTGATTAACACAAATATTGAGAAGCAAAATTTTGACTTCACCTCTTCAATACTTAACCGTGAAGGAAGAAGGGAGTTAAGAGGTGCCTTTTGTCTTTTGTTCCATGGGGATAAGCTCTTAATTGGGCTAAAATTAATAAATTAACTTTGATTGATTTGGGAATATAAAATTAACAGCAAGTATAAGGCCTTCAACACTTAATTGTGAAGAAAAAGGGGCGGAAAGAGGTGGGTTTTGTCCTTTTGTATGAATAAGGGTATTTTGGTCATTTTATATACTCGGATAAAAATACATATTTTGATACAAATCTTTAAACATTTTACTGACCGGAAATAAGCTGTAAAATAATAATTTACTTTCCTTAAAATTAGGTTCTGAAATAATATAATATTAAAATAAAAGGGGAGTGCTAAACGCAACCTGACTTTACTTAGTGCAGCCTCTATTCCACTCATTTATTAGATGTAGGGAGAAAATAAGCATTTTATATTTTTTTCCTCTCAAGTAATCTCTAATAACAAGAGTGCATTAATTTAACTTAAAATACATTGAATTTGAAATGGGTAATGATTTTTACATTAGCCTGACAGGGTTCAGTCGTATCCCCTAATCAAAAGTAAATACCTTAATCCTCTAACTAAAGTAGATAGGGAAGTAGGGTCGAACTCCACAGGTAAACAAGTCTTTTTATTCCTAATTAACTAATATAATCTAGATTATGAAGTAACCAATATTTATATTTGGATAATGAACTAAACTACGAAGATTAAGAATAGGGATAAAACAATATATAAAAGGATCTAGGGCATAGGTTCACCAATAAATAATACTCCAGGGTAAAACATAATAATCAACCATTGACATTGCATAAATAACATGATTAACAGGCTCTCGCAATTTATTAATCAACATAGATCTAACAGGCTCTCGCAATTTACTAGATCTAAGTTCCTATTGAAAATAGCCTTTAATATCAAATTAACATCTGCTCGATTCATCAATTCAATATTGCTATACTTTTACAAGCCATAATTGTAAAGCGTTAAAACAATTCAATAAGAAATTATCATGCAATACCAATAATCAATAATAGTCAATCATCAGGGCTTTCGCTATGTATTGCAATCACAGAATTAATCTACCGGTATTAAATCTCTTCTCTCGAATATCGACTTAACCATTTATAAATTAATCTGCCTATTGAAACTAGACCTAAACATCAATTCTCATTTGTCGAATCTCGAATCAATATTGTCAAACTCATGCATAAAAGATCAGGCCTAATCTAGTCACAGAGCATTAAATCAATCAATAGGAAATTAATCTAGCATTGATAATTTATAACAATAAATTACCCCTTCATATTATTTATGGATCCCCATAAACCCTAGAAATAGAACTACTCACACATAGTAAAAGCTAAACTAATAAAAGCAATAAAACAAGTCATAATGAAAGGAATAAAATAAACAACTAAGATTAAGAGAAGAGAAATCGTTACCAAACAAATCTGGAATTAAGAGTAGATTAAGAACAAAGGTTAAAGAGAGAGAAAATCTAAGAAAACAATTCAGAGAGTAAAGAAAGAGAGTAAAAGAAGAGAGAGCTAAAATCGTATTACGGAGGAGTATTTATACACCGTACAAATCCTAAACTAAAAACAAATTAAAACGACGCTAAACATCCCCTAATGAATACACGCGCCCCATCGGGCGAGGCACCGCCCGATCGGGTGCGCCTTTTTGCTTCCTAATATTAATCTTGCGCCCGGCCAGGCGCGTCACCGGGCGCCAGCCTTAGCTTCTCCCGCCCGGCCAGGCGCGCCTCTGGGCGCCAGCCTCTTTGGTCGGGCGGCTCACTTGGGCCACTATTCAGACTACGATTGGGCTCCAATTCTTCGGGCCAATCTGGGTTTCCTCTTCTGGTCTTGAATACTCGGTCCAAATGCCCCGGTATCACCTATACCGAGCCCTTAATCATCGGTTCGATGGCTCTAACCGGCCTTGGACTATAGAATCTGGTCATGCTTCTCCAATGTTCGTGATTGCTCCAAAATATCTCGGGAAAATACTCCAAAAGCATAAATCCCTGCAAAAGTCAACCAAATCTACGAAAACACTAGAAAACACCAATTAGTAATAAAAGTGGCTCTAAAGAGCCAAAAACACTACTAATTACGACCAAGGGACGGGGGTAAAATACTATATAAAATAGACACATCATAGCCTCTTCGAATTTGATAAGAATCATACGAATCTATTATGTGTGGAATCAATAAAACCACTTTTAATCCTTCAAAAAAAAAAAAAAAAAAAACCACTTTTTTATATTTCGTTCAAATTGTATGAAATGATTGAGCCTATTTCGTGTGTCACCCAACTTCATCCGATTCGTGTTTATATTCATTAGATCTCGGAATATTGTTCGCTAATTGATTATGTAAGCAATTCGAATAAACAAAGGTATAAAATTTCTGGAAATTAGGTGTGGAAGAAGGTGGAAAGGAAAGCATGCAAAAATGTCGTGAAGATGATTTTAGCTTAGAAGGGTATTTATGGTATTTAGGAGGGGTGTATAGTAGTAACTAGAGGTTGCGTTTAGCAATCATGAAATAAAATTCAAGATTAAAACATTCGTTCTTGTTAAAACAGAGACAAAACTTTAATTAAGCTAATAGAATAAATATTAGCGTATAATAAATCAGGTTTTAAAATCTCGGGTATTACATCCTTACCCCCTTAGAAAAAGTTTCGTCCTCGAAACTGGAGCTCAGTCGAACTTAGAACAATTATATCATTAAAGCATACAGGTCACATTTAATCAATCAATTCTCATAATATTTCTACAATAACAATATCACAACATATAATATATAATAGTCCATACGTTGTTTGTGGTTAAACAAATAGTTCGGGGTATTTTGTTCGCATTTGTTCCTCCACTTCCCATGTAGCTTCAGATGTTAGGTGATTGGCCCATAAGACCTTCACCATTGGAATTACCTTGTTTCTAAGTTGTTTCTCTCTGCGGTCAAGGATTTCAATTGGTTTTTCCTCATATGTCAAATCGTTCCGCAACTGTAAGGGTTCATGTTGCATCACATGGCTTGGATCAGGGATATATTTCTGTAACATTGACACATGAAACACATTATGCACCTTCTCTAAGTCAGTGGGTAAGGCAAGTCGATATGCTACCTTATTCACTTTTTCTAAGATTTCGTACGGCCCGATGTACCTTGGAGTTAACTTTCCTGATTGACCAAATCTCATAACTCCTTTTGTAGGAGAAATTTTTAAAAATACATGGTCTCCAACATCAAACTCTAACGGTCTCCTTCGTTGGTCTGCATAACTCTTTTGTCTGCTTTAAGTAGCTTTCATTCTTGATTGGATAAGACGAATCTTGTCAGTTGTTTCTTGAATCAGCTCTGGTCCTATGACACGTACCTCATTAATATCACTCCAACACAATGGTGTTCGACATCTCCTCCCGTAAAGGGCTTCACATGGGGCCATTCCAATGGTGGCTTGATAGCTGTTGTTGTAAGAAAATTCCACCATAGGTAAATATTTTTCCCAAGTTCCTTGAAAATCCAAGACACATGCTCTTAACATATCTTCAACAATCTGATTAGTGCGTTCAGTTTGCCCATCTGTTGTTGGGTGGAAAGCAGTACTAAAGTGAGTTTTGTTCCAAGCGCCTTTTGTAATTCTTTCCAATATGTAGCCTGCTATCTTGTATCACGGTCAGAAACAATCAAACTAGGTACCCCATGTAATCGCACTATGGTGTTCACATATAATTCAGCAAGTTGATCCAGACTCCAGTTATTTTTCATTGCTAGGAAATGTGCAGATTTTGTTAATCGATCCACAATGACCCAAATAGCATTCATTCCTTTAGTTGACCTTGGTAGTCCTATGATAAAATCTATTAATATTGAGTCCCATTTCCATTCTGGTACATCCAACGGTTGTAACAAACCTGCTGGTCTTTGATGTTCTATCTTAATTCTCTGACACGTCAAACATTTAGCTACAAATTCCGCCACTTCTTGCTTCATGTTACTCCACCAGTACATTTGTTTCAAATCCTTGTACATTTTGTTTCCTCCAGGGTGAATCGAGTATGGTGAACTATGAGCTTCCTCTAAAATCTTCTTTTTCAACATCTCTTCTTTGGGAACACATAATCTACCTTGAAACCTTAATGTTCCATCCTCCTGAATTACAAAACCCGGGGATTTCCCACTTCGTACCTCATTCTTTATTCTTTCCAATTGTGAGTCCTTACTTTGGGCCTCCTTAATTTCATATATCAATGTCGGTCTTATCTCTAGTGTATTTAGACAAGCACTCCCATCCTTATGAATAAATTCGATTCCCATCCTTTGTAAGTCGTTATAGTTGGCTTGAGAAAAAGGTAAAATTGAACTCAGGCGAGCTTTACGACTTAAGGCATCAGCAACAACATTAGCTTTGCCAGGATGGTATTGGATACTTACATCATAATCTTTTAAGAGTTCCAACCATCTACGTTGTCTCATATTCAGCTCCTTTTGGGTAAAAATGTACTTGAGGCTTTTATGGTCAGTGAAAATTTTACATGAAGCACCGTATAAGTAATGTCTCCATAATTTGAGTGCAAAAATTACGGCAGCAAGTTCAAGATCATGAGTGGGGTAATTTTGTTCATGTATTTTGAGCTGGCAAGAAGCATAAGCTATGACTTTATCATTTTGCATCAATACACATCCTAAACCATGCTTGGAGGCATCACTATAAATAACAAATCCTTCAGTTCCAGATGGAAGGGTGAGAATAGGAGCAGTGGTGAGACGTTTCTTAAGTTCTTGAAATGCAGACTCACAATCTTTATCCCAAATAAACTTGGTATTTTTCCTCACAAGTCGAGTTATAGGTAATGCAACCTTGGAAAAGTCTTTAACAAATCTTCTATAATATCCAGCTAAGCCCATAAAACTTCGTACATCAGGAACGTTGGTTGGTCTAGGCCATTCCACAATTGCTTTTATTTTCTCAGGATCTACAGATATTCCCTTATTAGAAATAATGTGCCCCAAAAATGATATTTCCTTTAGCCAAAACTCGCACTTTGTTAATTTTGCATATAACTGATTCTTGATCAAGGTATCTAGCACTATTCTCAAATGTTCCTCATGTTCCTCATTATTCTTGGAATACACCAAAATGTCATCAATAAAAACAACAACAAACTTATCGAGGTATGGTTTAAAAAAACGGTTCATCAAATCCATAAACACCGCTGGTGCATTAGTTAACCCAAATGGCATTACAACAAACTCATAATGACCATATCGCGTTCTAAAGGCAGTTTTTGGAACATCTTCAGATTTAATGCGGAGTTGGTGATATCCAGACCTAAAATCAATCTTTGAGAATACTTTTGCACCTCGAAGTTGGTCAAATAAATCATCAATACGAGGTAAAGGGTATTTGTTCTTGATTGTGATCTTGTTTAGCTCTCTATAATCGACACATAACCTCAAACTTCCATCCTTTTTCTTCACAAACAAGACTGGGGCTCCCCAAGGTGACACACTCGGTCGAATGTATCCTTTCTCAAGCAACTCATCTAATTGTTTCTTCAATTCTTGTAATTCAGTTGGTGCCATCCTATATGGTGCTTTAGAAATAGGAGTCGATCCTGGAATTAACTCGATGGTAAAGTCTAATTCTCTTGGTGGTGGCATGCCAAGTATCTCTTCTGGAAAGACTTCTGGGTAGTCACAAACTATAGGAATGTTAGTTACTAATGATTCAGATGGGTTTAAGTCAACCACACTACATAGATTACCACATATCCTCTTATCAATTTGGTGAGCTTTCAAAGCAGAGACTATTTGGATCTTTGGTTTTCTTTCAAAATTTTGATAGGATATCCTTTCTCCATTTGGAGCCTTAAGGGTTAAACTTTGCTTAACACAATCAATTTTGGCCTTATGCTTAGTTAACTAATCCATACCCAAAATTATGTCAAACTCAGATAAGTTAAAAGCTATCAAATTAGCTGGGAATTCGACTCCCTCTAAAATAATTGGACAGTCTCTATACATGGTTCCACATTTTACGGTTTCTCCAGTAGGGAGGGAAACACTCATGCCAAGAAATTCATAATATGGTTTCAATTGCAAACTATTGGCAAATATTGGGGAAATAAAAGAATGTGATGCTCCAGAATCAAAAAGAACATGAGCATGTGAAGAATGGATAGAGAAAGTACCAGTGATCACAGTGTCATCATTATCTGCCTCATCCTGTCTCATCACATAAACTCTTCCAGTTGTGGGTGGTCGAGGTAGATTTCGGTTTGTGCCTCCTGTGTTGGTGTTGTTCCTTCCCCGATCTGCACCAAATGGAGCTGGTCCCTTTGAAATTGGTGTAACTGTTATGAACTTAGGACAATCCTTAATATAATGACTAGGACTTCCACATCGGTAGCAAGTATTGGTACCGACACGACATTCATTCTCAGTATGGCTTCTCCTTCCACATTTAGCACACACTACTTGAGATCTATTATTCTGATTTTTGTTCCCTCCTTGCTGACCTTGTCCTCTATTACCAGATTAACCCCCTTGTTGACTTTGGTTTTGCCTCTTTGTTCCTCCTTGGTTTTGGTTATCATTCCTCCTTTTATAGCCAACATTTTGTGCCTCTCGAAGTTATACAACCCTTTCCACATTAACTGCTACATCAACCGTATCTTGATAAGAAGTAAATCGTTGAGATGATAGTCTGTCCTGATATTTCAAATGGAGACCTCGTTCGAAACGATTCATCCTAGATTGTTCCGTTGATACTAATTCTGGTGCAAACCTTGATAACTCCATGAATTTGTTTGCGTAATCCAACACACTCATGGTTCCTTGTTGCAAGTGGAGGAATTCATCTTCTTTTTGTCTCCTCAAAGATGATGGATAAAACCTATCTCGCATCAACTCTTGGAGTTTGGTCCAACTAAATCCAGACTCATTCTTCCTTTCCTTGTTGACCTTCCACCATAAACTTGCTTGACTAGTGAGATAAAATGTAGCAAAGTCAACTTTCATTCTTTCAGGACATCGCAAGGTCTCGAACAACTAATCCATCCGGTTAATCCAATCTTCAAACTCGACTGGATCAGGCTTACCATCATATGATGGTGGGTTAAGGGATGAAAACTTTTTAAACATTGACGCACTATCTTCCCCATTCGTATTTTTCTTTTTCCTAGAATCTTGAACTAGTTCAGCTAACAACGTACTCACATTCTCGAGTCGTCCCATTCTTTCTTCGTACTCCTCTAAGGGTTGCTCCTTGTTGTTTTCCTCATGGACGTTTTCTTCGTAGACCATTTCATTTATTATAAAAACATTGTTCTGGGTTCCTTTAGAGGCATCGGTAGTTCCCTTGTAACTTGCCATTCTACACATCGAATGTGATTAAGAAAACTAAGAATGGAAAAAAAAGCCCCTTTATCCCGTTCCTACACTCACACTCAATTCTATATATATATATATATTTTTTTTTAAAACATATTTTATTAGCTAGTGATCTTATTCTAAAAATCTAATCAACTTTATATATAAATTTAAAACCAGTAGGGTTTCACAGGAACTGTTGCTTTGATACCAAACTGTAACACCCCGACCTCTAATTCAGTTATTAAGATAATCTTAGTAGCGGAATTAACCTAACACGGTCGGGACGTCACTGCCGTAAATCCCTCACGAGATTTACAAGGCAACAAACATACTTAATTAACAAACTTGATTTATAAAACATAGTAATCTATTTATAACAAACATTATTCTTAATTTTTATAATAGAAAATCCTTTCTTATCTCAAACTTTACTAAGTAGCTTAGTCTTACTATTCAAATTAAACAACTTAAAACTATAACTACTATTAAGTGATAACTGAAAGTAAAATCCTCGCTACTACTCGTCTCCATCATCCCCAGCAGTACCTAAAACATAAAAACATAAAAACGGGTGAGCCGAAGACTCAGTAACGAACTACTCTAGTAGTGTAACATCATTTCAATTCATTTTAGTTAACAAAACAGGGAGAATGGAATATCTTAAAACATTTAATAAAATTCATATAATGATATATATAACGTTCATATTAACATGCTAGTCGCTGGCAAGTATGACATGGCGGAACGTCTTCCGCGATGGGCCGGTGCCCATAACATAGAGCAGATGCTCGACATAGTTGGGCTAATGCCCCATGGGTACATGCATGACCGAAAAGTAACCTGTAAACATATACTGCCAGACGGACTAGGTCTTTCACTATTATTTATCATGTTGTGTAACTTTTACATAAGTCATTCATAGATTCATGACATACTTTCGTAAGATCCAAAGATCAATAAAACAACGTTTATCAATAAAATCATTCATATAAATCATTAAACTGAAGTACATTAATAAACACGTTCATCATCCCGCAAGTCATTTAATCCAAAGATATATAAATAACTTTCGAAAATGATATCACACTTTTATAAACACATTTCGAAGGGAATTACGGGTACTAGCAATAGTTGTTACCTCGATTTACAGTCTGATAACCTTCCTGTTATCCTTTATTCTATCGTTCTCACTAAGCTCTGAGGTTCGATTCTTCTTTTATATAACAAAAGTTAAAATTATAGTATTAGTAGGGAAATTGATAGACATATAATAATTCACTCATTTTAAAGCTCTTTTTTTAAAAAAAAAAAAAAAAAAAAAAAAAAAAGTTTACTATCTTGTTTAAAAATACATAGCATTGTAGGATTTATAAACAAATGATCAACAAAAATTCATTTTTAAGAAATGACAAGGTATAACCTTTTTACATAATATGCTTATACAACTACTTAGAAAACTATAGGTACTACGTTACTACTTTTATTCTTTTTAATAACAAGAAATGAATACTTATCTATATCTCATGAATATACCAGTACATAGTAGTAGTAAAAACAAAGCTATTATATCTATGTTAAGCAAAATAAGTTTTCCATCATAATACTATATACACTATCAATATCTAATCACCAAAATGTATACATAATCATTTTCAAAGAAAGTGAGAATAAATCTAAATAAAAGTTAAACTTATACTCAAAATTATATTGGGGAAGAGTAAAATACTCACTTTGACTTGCACAAATGGAGTAGTGGGTTTTTCTATGGAACAAGCTATAAATGGAGGAGGAAGAAGAAGGGCGTGAACCGGGTGGTTACGTGAGCTGGGTCGGTGCGTGAGAGCAGCAACTTAGAGCAGGGGAAGGGTACGGTGGAGATGATTTAATTGTGGTAGTGGTGGTGGCGTTGCCTTGCGCAAATAGGAGATCATGGAGTATAACTTGTTTGTTGTTATACACTTAAAAGAGAACAAGTGAACTGATAGGATAAGATTTAAGTAGTATGTGATTAACACAAATATTGAGAAGCAAAATTTTGACTTCACCTCTTCAATACTTAACCGTGAAGGAAGAAGGGAGTTAAGAGGTGCCTTTTGTCTTTTGTTCCATGGAGATAAGCTCTTAATTGGGCTAAAATTAATAAATTAACTTTGATTGATTTGGGCATATAAAATTAACAGCAAGTATAAGGCCTTCAACACTTAATTGTGAAGAAAAAGGGGCGGAAAGAGGTGGGTTTTGTCCTTTTGTATGAATAAGGGTATTTTGGTCATTTTATTTTCTCGGATAAAAATACATATTTTGATACAAATCTTTAAACATTTTACTGACCGGAAATAAGCTGTAAAATAATAATTTACTTTCCTTAAAATTAGCTTCTGAAATAATATAATATTAAAATAAAATTCAAGATTAAAACATTCGTTCTTGTTAAAACAGAGACAAAACTTTAATTGAGCTAATAAAATAAATATTAGCGTATAATAAATCAAGTTTTAAAATCTCGGGTATTACAATTATATTGCTTGATATATATTGTTTTCGCTTGATCACACCTTTATGCATGTTTAAAGGGAATTGGTACTTGTAATCAGGATTAATAAGATAATTAATAATCTTGTTTAGGGTTAATTTGATTATAATTCAAGTGATCACCAATAATAGTTTTATTTGTGCATTAATATTGCACCAACATAGATAAATAAGTTTAGGGTTAAACCTATTGATTGCATGTTAATTAGAAAGCGCACATGAATACGATCAGAATAAAGTAGAGGCCTATTATTAGGGCAGGTTCAATCTCTTTTAGGTTTGATTTGTACCTTCATCCCCGAACTACCAGTCATGGTTCCAGACCTATTGGAGTTAACGATCTCCTGGATTGTTAAGGGGTGTAACCTTCACCTTGTGAACGGTTTACAAGTTCCTAAAACTTGTTAGCGACTCTTTTGCTCTAGCTTCTTTCCCTTTGGACGCCACCATGCTTAAGTGTATGATCACAGTGGGGTTCAAGTTTGGGGTAATGCTTGAAATATTCCCTACATTAGGCTTTTGATCATCTCGCATTCATTCGCTTAGTAACATAAGAAATTAAAAAGAATTAATCTCTCTAAAATCTTATTCTCTCTCTTTTTTTTGAACAATGGTGAAGATCTTTGAACAACGTTTGAAGCAATAGGTCACTTCCCTTTCAACCGAGGACAAACTAGCTTTCAAAATTTATCACTTGGACCCTTTATTGAATTATATGCAATTAGTGGCTAACTTTGATTTTCTTCATGCCGCATTCAACCATTGGGACTCTAACCACCATCTTTTCTTGTTTAGAGGGGATGAAATTTTCCCTCTTCCTGGTGAGTTTGAGGCCTTGCTAGGTTTCCCTACAAACACTCTCCCTGTGACTTATTCGCCTACCTTGTTGGATCATAAACCTATATTCCAAAGATTTTTTGGTTTGTCCGACAATGATATGACCAACATAGGAATTGAAGAAGGCGTGAATTTAATTAAATTTATTGAACACTTCTTTCCCCTCGTGACAACATGACTAAACAACGCTTTAAAATTCGTGCTTTATGGTATTGTCTTGTTGTTAATTGTTTACTTAGGACAGGCAAAGAATACAGAGATTATTTAATGGTGTCTATAGTAGAGAAAATACAGGGATGTCATTCACCCGCTCCTTTGGTTTTGGCGGAAACCGTTCTGTGCTTGAATCGCCTTAGAGGAGATCCTAACGAAAACGGTTTCACGGGAAGTCCACTCCTATTACACGTACGTTTTTTTTCGGCGTTGTAGACACCCAAAATGTGTCTCCCCAAAACAAAATCCGGTGATGAGTACCTTTCACGTTGAATCATAATCAAATGAAGTGAAAGTGTGGAAAGTTTAGTGTTACGAATAGTTTTATTTCTTTTCTTTTCTCTCTATTTTTGAAAACTATTTTAATAAAACAGCTTATCCAGTTTTGTTGGTCCATGATATGGGTCCAATAATAATGTAGTTGGATAGGGCTTGAAAAGAGCTTTCCAAGGATATATTATAAGCCCAATTCCGATGAATATTGAGGAAGTTATGGCCAAATTACTAAACTAGGCCCGATTTGAGCCTTATATGCGGCCCAATGATCTAGGGGAGGGCCTAATATGGATTCATCATTCCTAATGCAATTAGGAATGGTTTTAGTCTTCTAGATTCTTCTAGAAGTTTCTTTTCATTACAAATTCAATTAGCTTGATAAATTGACTTTTGTTGACTTTTTGGAATTTTAATCAGAATAAAAAGGTGTTTATGAGGAAAATACAATTTTATCCTCCGAAACGGTTAAATTCTATCTGATTTTAGAAAACGCGTCAAAAACCTGATTAGTGTCTGGCGCTAACTCTGTTTTTTCGCGTCAGAACTCTGGTTCGATTTTCTATCTTTTGGCTGATTTTCTCTATAAATAGCCTCCTAAAAACTCCGTTTTGAATCATCAATCGTCATCAATTCTCATCTACAATCATCAATTCCTTAGTTCTCTAATTCTTTTCTCTCTCAAAGCTAGAAGCTTTTTCTCTCTCTCCTTTCTGAACCACCCATCATACAAAATTCCGCATTCACAAGACCTAGATACACCTAGCATAATTCGAAGTTGCCTTTGCCCTTGATAGGTTGTCGTGCACCTGTCAAAAATAAATTCCTAACAAAACCAACTAACAATGTAGTAAGGTAAGTAGGGTCGAATCCACATGGAGATGGTATTCAATCTAACCTCTAAGAAACTGGAGAAACTAAACTATGTCACGAAATTGGGATAGGGAAGTAGTCTAAATTAAAATAGGAATAAAATAATTAATAAAAAGACCTAGGGTTATGGTTCGCCATGTTTATAGTTCTAAATCTATCAAATATTAATAACAATTCAATCAATCAATTATCTAGAACAATTGCTAAGCCTACGGTCGGGTCTTAACGCTCTCAATTCAACATATGCAGTACGATCGCTAACATAATCAAAATTGCTAATTGTAGGGAAGCCTCTAAAAGTAAGATCTTTCGATACAAACTCTTACTAACAATAATTAATCAAACAATTAATCAGGTTGCAAGATTAACAATAAAACACTATCAATTAGAGAAATCAATAATCAAAATATTAAAATTATCAATCAAAGATTCATAATATAAACATGGATTCCCAAACCCTAGAAATAAACTACTCAAACATGGAAGAAATAATTAAAACTAGATCTAAGGAATAAAACATAATTAAAAAAAATATATATATAAATAAAATACCTCAATGAATTAAAATAGTAAACCCAAGAATCATCTATGGAAGAATCCATGGAGATGCCATGAGAAACTAGGGTTCAAAAGATATAAAAGGCCTCCCCAAAAATATTAATCCCTTGGGATATTTATAAACTTCCTAAATTCTAATCTAAAAGTAATTATAGAAAAGAAATAAGAAAATAATAAATACATAAGTTGAATTATTAGTGGACGATAGAAGATGACGTGGCCCGAAGACTTGTGATGATGTGAATTAAAAAGCTACTCGAGGCTTCAAGGCTGCTCGACCAGACCTGCGGGCGCAGGCTGGTGGCCGCGGCCTGGCAGCAGCGCCTACTAGTGTCGAGTGGTCGCGGGACAGGGGCGCAGCAATTATCCCGCGGGTGGCTGACAACATCACTTGGATTCAAACACCTATAACTTCTGTTTTAGAAAGCTTCTTGGGACGTGTAACCTATCATTGGAAATCTCTTTAAGTCTAGTTTCCAACGCAATTTGAATCGCATCAATCCAATTTGTAGAACTCAAGTTATGATCAAAAGAGTGGACAAAGGTCAGTTTTGTCACTTTGTAAAACATCGTTTAACTTCGTTTCTAACTCAAATTCATTTCTGAAAGATGTATAGTGTAGGGAATATTTTCAAGCATTAACCCCTAGCTTGAACCCCACTGTGATCATACATTAAAGTACGGTGGCGTCCAAAAGGGAAGAAGATAGAGCAAAAGAGTCACCAACAAGTTTTAGGAACTTGCAAACCGTTCACAGGGTGAAGGTTACACCCCTTAACGATCCAAGAGATCGTCAACTCCATAATGTCTTAAACCAAATAAGGGTTTGGGTATGAAGGTACAAATCCAACCTAAAAGAGATTGAACCTGCCCTAATAATAGGCCTCTACTTTATTCTGATCGTATCCATGTGCACTTCTTGACTAACATGTAATCAATAGGATTAACCCTAAACCTGTTTATCTATGTTGGTTGAATTTAATGCATAAATAAATCTATTGTTGGTGATCACTTGAATTATAATCATATTAACCCTAAACAAGATTATTAAATATCTTATATGAGCGTGATTACAAGTACAAATTCTATTTAAACATGCATAAAAGGCGTGATCAAGCAATAACAATAAATATCAAGCAACATAATAAATCATAATCATAATAATAATTATAACAATCATAATTAAGAATAATCAATAATAATAATTATAACAATTATAATCATAAATCATAAAGTATAATCATAATAATAATCATCATAATAACAATTATAATTAATAATAATAATCATGTTAAGGCATAGCAAGATCCTAGGCAAGATACTAACAAGATTAATAGCAAACCCTATCATGTCAGTAAACAATAAAAATCAAACCTTTAACCCTAAAATGATACTAACAATCATGAATATTAGGAAGAGCATAAGAAGCATCGTAATAATCATATTTGATATTAAAATTACCCTAGACATGATACTAGGAATCATAATAACAATCTAAACATGATAATAACATCAATAAAAACCATTAAAGCACTTACTTTGATGCCTCGTACCTCTTTCTAATAACAAAATACACACGTTAGTAACTTCAAGGAAAATAATAAACAAACAATTAAATTAAATAATTGAAAGAGAGATTTGGGACCAAACCCTCAGAAATTGAACCTTTCACGTCTAGAGCGAAGGCAACTTCGAATATGGCTAGGTGTTTCTAGATCTAATGAATGCGGAATTTTGTTTGTAAAAAGCTAGTTTAGAAAAAGAGAGAGAAAGATCAAAAGAATCTTCATGAGAGTTGATGAATGATTAAAGAGAATGAGAGAGAATTGATGAATGAAAACTGGTTCTAGGTGAATATAGGTGAAAACTGGTGAATGAAAACGAAGTTTTTAATACGTTATTTATAGAAAAATCAACCAAAAAGATAAAAAAAATATCAAAACAAAGTCTGGCGCACAAAAAAAACTAAACCAGCGCCAAGCGTAGCGCTTGGCGCTACAGCTGGCATTTGGCGCTGATTTCAGAAATTCACACGTTTCCTTAAAATCAGATAAAATTGCCGTACAGGAAGATAAAATCGTATTTTCCTCAAAAATGCTCTTTGATTTTAATTAAACCTCTGAAAAGTCAATAAAAGTCAATTTATCAATGCTAATTGAATTAGGAATGAAAAAAACCTTCTAGAAGAATCTAGAAGACTTAAACCAATCCTAATTGCATTAGGAATGATAAATCTATATTAGGCCCTCCCCTAGATCATTGGGCCGCATATAAGGCTCAAACCGGGCCCAGTTTAGTAAATTGGCCATAACTTCCTCAATATTCCTCGGAATTGGGCTTATAATATATCGTTGAAAAGCTCTTGTCAAGCCCCATCTAACTACACTACTATTGGACCCATATCATGGATCAACCAAACTGGATTGGCTGTTTTCTTAAAATAAGTTTTCAAAAATAGAGAGAAGAGAAAATAAATTAAAACTATCCGCAACACTAGACTTTCCACACTTTCACTTATTCGATTATGATTCGACGTGAAAGGTACTCATCACTGGGTTTGGTTTTGGGGAGACACAAATGGGTGTCTACACATAGCGACCCTTGTAAATGCTATATTCATTCCTCATGCATATAAATCTCAAAATTAACATTCACGAACATGGTATCTACGATTAATAAGCTCGATTCGTCGGCTTCCATCTAAACATCATCCGAATCAACTCTAAACACTTCGAAAGCGTCCAAACGACTATAAAATCACCTGAAACATCAAGACAAACACAAACGGAGCGTAATAGAGCACAAAACAAAAAAACTTATGCATTTGCGTCCTAAAAAGCAACAAAAGACCTAAAAAGCTACTAGAAACTTAGCATAAACGTGCCTATAAATCCTATATAAATGTGATTTATCAGCCCTAGATGTGAAAGGTTTTAATTTCTGAGGGTTTGGTCCCAAATCTCTCTTTCAATTATTTAATTTAATTGTTTGTTTTATATTTTCCTTGAAGTTACTTACGCGTGTATTTTGTTATTAGAAAGAGGTATGAGACATCCAAGTAAGTATTTTAACTGTTTACATTGATATTATGATATATAAATCATGTCTAGGTTTTTATTATGATTCCTAATGTTATGTTAAGGTGTTTTGATCTTCCTAGTATCATGTTTAGGGTGACAATTATAATTTCTATTATCAAATATGACAATTGTGTTTCCTGCGATGCTTCCCATATTCTTTTCTAATAGCATGTTGGTACCATATTAGGGCTAAATATTTTATTTTTATTGTTTAGTGACATGCTAGGGATTGTAATTAATCTTGTTAGTATCATGCCTAGGATCTTGCTATTATTATTATGCTTTAACATGATTATGATTATTTTCATGATTTATGATTATAATTGTTATAATTATTATTATTTTGATTATTATTATGTTGCTTAATGTTTATTGTTATTGCTTGATCATGCCTTTTATGCATGTTTAAAGGGAATTGGTACTTGTAATCATGCTTAATAAGATAATTAATAAAGTTGTTTAGGGTTAATTTGATTATAATTCAAGTGATCGCCAATAATAGTTTATTTGTGCATTAAATTCAACCAATGTAGATTAAACAGATTTAGGGTTAATTCTAGTGATTGCATGTTAGTCAGAAAGCGTACATGAATACGATCAGAATAAAATAGAGGCCTATTATTAGGGCAGGTTCAATATCTTTTAGGTTGGATTTGTACCTTCATCCCCGAACTACCAGTCATGGTTCCAGACCTATTGGAGTTAACGATCTCTTGGATCGTTAAGGGGTGTAACCTTCACCATGTGAACGGTTTACAAGTTCCTTAAACTTGTTGGCGACTCTTTTGCTCTATCTTCTTTCCCTTTGGACGCCACCGTACTTTAGTGTATGATCACATTGGGGTTCAAGTTTGGGGTAATGCTTGAAATATTCCCTACAATTTTTGGCGACTCTGCTGGGGAGGATTTCTATTTTTAATTCCTGAAATTTATTTCGGCAATGATTTAGAATGAGTGGATGGATGAGACTCGAAAAGTCCTAAGTACTTCATGTGCGTAATTATGATTAACATTATTGTCATATGCATAAAAAATATCTCATTGGAAAGACCATCCGTAATGAGTTAAAACATAGGATTTTTACACGTAGGAAATTTGAGAAATATCTTTCACAACTAGGATCGAAATAATGCTGCGCGAAACTGGAAAATTTTATCGAGCACGGAAAGCTGTTGAGGCATGAAGGAGCTAGCATCAGCGAACAAAGATTAGCGCCAACGTTTTGACGTTAGCACCAGACGAAAGCTTCTGTCGCCAGGCGCTAAAGCCAAAAAGTGGCGATGGCCTCTGTTTGCTGGCGCCAAGTTCTTCCAATACCGAGCCAGAAATATGCGTTCTAATTTCGACCAGTTTTTAGCACTGTTTGCTCGATCCTACTTCCTGATTGAGTTTTTCTCACTTTTTTGAAACCCATATGTGTTCTACATATGGACATAGCCCTCTGGGAATTCATGCTCCATTTACCTGATTGAACGCTCTGAGCAACAAAGGGGTACATCCGAGGATGTTGAATTCACCAAACCATGGAAGCGAGTTTTTCTAAACTCGCGGTGTCCCATCCACTCGCGCCAACCCTTCACGGTTAGGCTTCCGCACGGTGCATCCGGACAATTAACCATGGACCCTCTTTGACTAACCATATTCCGAACTTTAGAGAACTAGAGCCATGGTTAGGTTGCAAACTCATTGCATCATGTTGTGCCTACTTGACTAATTGTGCATTATTGGTTGTGCATACTCTATGTGTTTTTCCTAACCGTTTGTTTGACTTGTGCTAAGATTAAATAAATTAATTCCTGACTAAAAGAACTTTGCCTGATTAATTAATTAATTAATTAGAGTAAATAAAGTCTAATATTTAATCAGAGTTGACCTAGTACGACTTTAGGCATACCCCTGTAGAGTAATAATACTGAAAACAGTTTTAGATCGACGCTCCAGCAATGGCTCCAAAATTTGAACTGTAGCGCCACACTGTAGAGTGTAGCGCCTGGCGACAATCCTGTCGTCTAGCGCTACATCGCAAAGAGAGGCGCCAGTCCTGTCGTTTTAACGACAGTTCGTTTTATTGCTCGAGTCATCCCCTTATGTCTAATTGAACAGTTTTCTAGTTGATCCAGTTAATTTTTACTGGTAAATGTACCTTGTCAAGTCATTAATTAAGTCTAAGCACTAAGTCCCATGGTCTTACACAAGAGTCAAAGCATGTCACTTACACTCACTATATAAAGCACACACTAATACACACTTTTGACCATGTCTAAGTGAGTCTTGTATGCGCGTTTTTTTTCCGTCATTTTTTTTAGGGGGGTAAGTCGGATATTAATCATCCAAATAACTCAACTTGTTTAAACCGTATACTTAATATATACCTTATTTTTGCCAAAAATATGCACCTACTTTTTTATTTTTCTCTTTCAAACCGTAAAGTCAAGGTCAATTTGAGTCAAATAATTAAAACAAAAAAATGGTTTGATTTACAGCGCGTGGTCAAGAAAGGAAGGGCGCTTAATCAAAGACAATCTTTTTATACAAGTCCAACTTTTCGACAAACCCATCGCTCGTAAGAGGAAAGCTAAGACAATAATGGAAACTCAAGAGGAAGTCAATGAGCTCAAGAACCAACTGATTACTGTGACTGAGGCGTTAAAGGTTCTAACCCTCAAAATTGATGATCCTGTGAAACAACAATAGATGGACCTCATGCAAGAGAGTCTAAGCAAACTGTCTAGCGACTACAAGTTTCAAGGGATTAGCTCACAAGGGGTCTTGGTGGACAAGGATCTTCTTCCGCGGAAGTTCAACGCCAACGACATCCCAAAATTCAAAGCAACTGACAACCCTTACTTTCATTTAAGAGCCTTCAAAACAATAATGCGTATTAAGGGTATCGATAAGAAGGCGTTTCCCTCTCTGTTCTCACTATCTCTTGAAATCGTTTGCCAACAATGGTTCATTCCTCTTGAGAAAGAAAGAACCTCCACTTGGGAGTCCATAGTAAACGCTTTCATTGATAGATACAAATTCAATATTCAAGTTGAGACCGACTATAGGGAACTTGAAATCCTCAAGCAGAAAGAGAACGAAGGTGTAACATCTTTCTTTAATAAATGGAGAGAAACCTCTGTTAAGATGATTGAGGTGCTAAGCGAAAAAGAGTCCGTAAGGTTATTCATCAAAAACCTTCAAGAGAAGTACTCCAAGCATCTCAAATACCAGAATAATCTCCATAACTTCAAGGTCGTCTATGACATTGGAATTAATATTGAAGACGACCTTGCTAAGTTGAAAGCTGCTAACAATAACTCCAGCAGTGGTTGGAAAGGCAAAAAGAACGATAATCCTTCTTCTTCCAAAACCACCCACTCAAACAATGTTGGTACCTTTAACTTAAGTAAAGTCCTTGCTATGAATAATAGAGGACAAAAGAAATCATTTAGAGGAACTTTACTCCTATTGGTATGAGTTATGACACCGCATTTGACCGATTAAATGCAAAAGGTCTTATAGTTCCTATTGGACTATTTGGGGACCCACCAGTCGAGAAAAGGACGGCTAACTGGAACCCCAATGCACATTGCAAGTATCACCAAGGTAGGGGCCATCTTACCGAGAACTGTTGGAAGCTTAAAGAAGCTATCTAAGACTTAATCGACAATAACAAACTACCATTGCCTCCTGCCAGCAAGAAGCCAAGTATTGATAATGCACCTCTCGCTCACTCCTTGGCCATCTTTGATGAGGAAAATGAGGTTGATCCCTCATCTCTCATCAAACCTGTCGAAGAAATCCATGCTATCGAAGAAGAGGAGGAGATCTTTTTCGATGCCATGGATAACCTTCTAGAATTAGCAAGTAAAGAGGATATACAATTGCTTACGTTGTCCATGTTGGAAGGGTCAAACTTGATACGCGAAGCTCTCAAGGTTGTGAAGGAGCTTTAAAAAAGTATGACGAGGTTCCATCCTCAAAAAATAAACCTAGGAAAGAGTTCACACCCATGGCCCAAAACCGAGAAGCAAATTCGAGGATTAATTGGCCGGTTGCAATACATAAGTAGGTTCATATCAAAATTGACAACAATATGTGAACCAATCTTCAAAAAGCTTAAAAAGAATGTACTAGTGATATGGGATGACGAGTGTCAAAAAGCCTTTGAAAAGATCAAAGCCTATCTCGCAAATCCTCCCGTATTAGCACCAGCACTTCCGGGAATACCTCTTAGATTGTACTTAACAGTTACCAAAGAGATAATTGGAGCCATGCTAGTGCAATAAGTAGAAGGCAAAGAAAATGCGATCTACTATCTAAGAAAAAAGATGCTCGAGTATGAAGCACGCTATACACCACTTGAGAAATTGTGCCTCGCTTTGGTGTGGGCCACAACCAAGTTAATACATTACATGCTTGTGCATACAGTCTTTGTAGTTTTGCGATTAGATCCACTTAAATACTTATTTGAGAAGTCTACACTCAATGGGCGCATATCAAGATGGATAGTCAACTTAGCCCAGTTCGATGTAAGGTTCATGCCACAAAAAGCTATCAAAGGATCTGTGGTGTCAGATTTTCTAGCAGACTTTCCAATAGAAGACTCAATGCCAATACACGACAATGAATTTCCAGACAAAGACTTGATGGTCACTGAAGATGATACTTGGACCTTGTACTTCGACGGAGCCTCAAACCAAAAGGGATGTGGTGTTGGAGTATTACTAGTATCACCTAAAGAAGAGCATGTTCCAATCTCCATAAAGCTTGATTTCGACGTTACCAACAACGCTGTTGAATACGAAGCGTGCGTGGTAGGCCTTGAAACAGCTTTGGCATTGTGAGTAAAAAAGTTACGGATATTTGGAGACTCTTCATTGATCATCAATCAAATATCTAAAAGGTGGAAAGTAAGGAGCGAAAGTCTATCCCCTTACCAAACTTATCTGGAAACCCTTACTAATCAGTTAGAGAAGGTAGGATACACATATCTACCTAGAGAAGAAAATCAATTTGCTGATGCCTTGGCAAGACTAGCCTCAATGGTTAGGATTCCTACGGAAATCGAGAAAATGCCTCTAACTATAGAAAAAAGGCATAAGCCGGCCTATATTCAAGCTATAGAAGATGATGAAGTGACCCAAGAAGAAGAAGAAGAAGAAGAAGAAGAACGGTGGTATACGGATATACTCAATTATGTCACCTAAGGAGAATACCCTCCCCATGCTGACAAAAGAGCAAAACGAGCATTAAGACTCTTGGCTTCCCAATACGTACTCATAGACAACGAGCTACACAAAAGGGTATCTAAGGGTCGAGCTCTCTTATGTGTTGGAAAAAAGGATGCCCAAAGAGTAATGGGGATAGTCCACGAAGGAATTTGTGGAACTCACATAAATGGCAAAATGTTAGTCCAAAAGATAATGCGAGAAGGATATTATTGGACTACAATGAATAGGGATTGCCACCAATACGTAAAAAGGTGCCCTAAGTGCCAAATCTACGCTAATTTACAACATGTTCCTCCATCTTTGCTCTACACCTACACGTCGCCATGGCCATTCTCTACATGGGGAATTGACATCATCGGCAAAATCACTCCCCCAGGAATAGGAGGTCACAAATATATCTTAGTGGCAATTGTTTACTTCACAAAGTGGGTCGAAGCACAATCATACGCCAAACTCACTGCGAAACATGTAGCACTCTTTATCGAAAGAAATATTATTTGTCGATATGGAGTCCCACATGAAATGATAAGTGACAATGGAACTCACTTTCAAGCCGAGTGTGAAGAATTGTTACAAAAATATGGTATTCAAAATCATCATTCTTCTCTTTATAGACCTCAGGCAAATGGAGCAGTTGAAGCAGCTAATAAAAATTTAAAGACTATCTTCGAGAAAATGACGGAAAATTACAAAGATTAGCCTGAAAAACTCCACTTTGCATTGTGGGGTTATTGCACGTCAATTCGCACATCAACAGGAAATACACCATTTTCCTTAGTTTATGGAATGGATGCAGTACAACCTGTTGAGCTAGAGATTCCATCTCTACGTATCGCACTAGAAAGTAAACTTGAAGAAGTCGAATGGATTAGGGCAAGATATGAGGAGCTAATTCTACTTGATGAAAAACAACAAGAAGCTCTACATCACACTCAATGTTACCAAACACGTATGGCTAGGCATTTTAATAAGAAGGTCAAGCCAAGAAACATCAAAGTAGGAGATTTGGTATTAAAAGCATTAAGGAAAAATATTTTAGATCCAAGGGGAAAATTCAGACCTAATTGGTCTGGGCCCTACATTGTCAAAACAATCCTGTCAAGAGGTGTAGCAAAATTAACTGATATGGATGGCAATGAGTTCTCCAACATGACAAATCTTGACCAACTTAAAAAATACTACCCATAATCACTTGAGTAGGACACTCAAGAGAGCAACGTTTGGCCTGATTCCTTAAGAAAGGATACGTAGGCAACCCTTTACGGGTGCGGCCACTTTATATTTTTTTTAAACCTCGCTCCCAGACTTAATAAAAAATTCAATAGAAGATCAACGAAACATTGGCGTCACAGAAAAAACTATGGCACCAGCCGATTAACATTAGCGCCAGACGATAACCCCTGTCGCCTGACGCCAGACTGCCACAGCTGGCGTCAGTCGCAAAATTGCGGTGCCAATGTTCTGAAAAGTATTTGGGAATATTTCAGTGTTTTTCGGAAAATGTTCGACTTTCGTACTCGAAAAAATTTCTGGAAAATTAAATTTTCAGTTTTCATTGCTTTAATAAATTAAATTTAAAGTAAATAATTTAATTAAAAAGCTGGAATTTCATTAATAAAATAAATTACATTATTGATGGAATTTAAATAAAGCTTAAATAAATTAACTTTGAATTTAAAAACTAAGTCTAATAATTGAAAGTTAAGCAATGCTCTAATCTTTCTTCTCTTTCTTTGCCCTCTTCCAATTCTTATCTGCGTCTTCTTTCTCATCCATAACCTTAGCTAGTAGGCATGCTTTAGAGGACCTACATTCAATTTCGGAGTAAATAGTTTCCCCTTTAGCTAGGACCCCATGCTTCTTTTCTACCAAAGCCTTCTTCTCGGTAGTGTCAGCTTTCCTTTTTCCTTTGTCCTTCGCAGAGCTTTTCTTCTTAGGCATTGTAGGTGTTTTGAACTCAACTCTTTCACCCAAACGTTCCTTAACAGGAATCACTTTGTCACCTAGACGACTCTTCACATCAGTTTTACTCTCATTTTTCTTCATGTCCCTTGAAGGTTTCTTCAGAAGCCACCTTTTCACATCATTGGGCAAAGAAGGAGGAACCTTTTGGGTAGTCACTTCCCATAAAGGTCTAGCGCTCTAATAAGCATCAAATTTGTCTACTTTCTGAAAGACAAGGAACTCATAGGGACGACGAAGATCCCCGAAAGGAATTGTTTAAAGTAGGCCGTACTGTCTTTTTACCCTGCAAGGATAATAAAAAGTCATTCGGGACAAGCTTGGAAGACGGCAGAAAGGCAGCTTGTTGACACCAACTATCTTTTCTATTTTCCACCAAGGGATGACCCACTTGATGGCAAAATTGTACGACTCGAAGACCTTCTTCCATTCATGGCGCCCCATCTTAGAGAAGCGTTTCTTCCTTCTCACAAAGCAATTTGGAGTGTACTTTTCAATATTGTCTGGGGGACTAATTAATTCTAGTCTTTCCATTAGCCACATCTGTAAAAAAATTCAATGCAAATAAATTATTATTACTATACAAAAATATGCTTTTAATTTCTATAATTAATAATATTATTTTTCTACCTGTAATAAAATTGGAGAGCCCCGAAAAGGCGCTTTTGGATTTTTCTTTAAATCATCAAGACTAAGCATAGTCTCTTAAACTATTAATGGCATTGGATTTCTCCCATATTTAATCTGCTCTAAAACAGTGGATATAATTGCTTGACCCTCATTATTTTTACCACTAGTGAAAAAATATTGATTAAGCATGCAAAAGAGAAAAGCTCTTCTTCTATAAACATGAAAAGACTCAGAATAAGGTCTATCAAAATAATGGCGAGCAAATTCCTTCAAATTAACTATGCTACCATCTACTATTTTTGTTAGATCTTTGTCTTTTAAGTTGAAGAAGCGTTCAAAATCCTTATAATAATATTCGTTTATTCTAGGGATTACTACAAGATCTAATGCAGGGAAGCCTAAAATAGCACCGAATTCTTCCGGCAAAGGGCTGATTTCATCATACACTAATCTAAAGCAATGAGTATCCACATCCCAATATTCTAGGGCAATATGAATAAAGTATAAATCAAGATCTACCCCTTTGACACCATAAATACCCCCCATGTGAAAAAATCTAACACTTTTCTCTCCTTGGCAGTAAGAGACCGACACCATTCATGAGTGAAGTTGGTAAAACTTTTAGAAACTAGGGACATGATTGTTATTTTTTTCTAAAAAACTAAGAATATATTTAATCAGCTGAAATTATCAAGAAAATCGGTTGGGCAGGGGGCTATTTATACACAAAATTGGCACAGTATTAATCTAGGAAGGATTCGAAGTCAGCGCTCATTAGCACCAGACGCCAAATATTGGCGTCCAACGCTAGAGCCTGGCCCCAAACGCTACGCGTAGCGCCTGGCGCTACACCAAAACGCGTGGCGCCAACGTGTTTTAAAATTCGAGCTTTCCAAAACCGCGTTTGCTTCTTTTTATAACTTTACGGTCTTTTTATAACCAATGACTTTACGGTCTTTTTATGCTTCTTTTATATCTTCTCTTTTAAAAAAATTTCATTTATTTCTTCATCTTAATTAATATAACTATTATATTAATTATATTATTTTTCGGATTTTCATTTCCAAGTATTTACAACTCCAATATTTTTTGACTTTTATTTTTTCATTTTTTCTTTTGGGGGAGAAAATCGGATACCCTCCATCAATAATAAAAATGACGGAATTTTTGCACAAAATTAATTTTCACAATTCTTTGCACACACAAACATGCACATAAAAATAAAAAAATGAAAAACGATAAATGATGAATAAACTTATAGTAGTATGTATATACAAGCATGTCTAAATAATAAGCCCAAATTAAGGCAAAGTTCTATACAATGTCAAAATAAAATGAAAAGCACATGAACAAACTACGGCGCCGGGGGACGTACACCCATCATCTCATAAAACTGCGCCGTACGAGGAGTAACCTCGTCACTAGCTCCGGCTCCAGCTCCAGCTCCGGTCTCCTCGGGAGGTGGAAAACTCAGCACAAGAGTCGTCCACCCAAAATCAACCTAAGGCTGAGGCTACAAAGGCTGCTGCGATGACAAGCCGACCTCGTACATCCCACCACCTTTAAGAGCCAAGGTAGCCTCTCCCTGGCCTACCGGCGCAGCATGTGCACCCTCAGATGAAGAGCTTGACCACTCTACTACCTCGGTACGGGCAGCCTCAAAACGACCGCCTCGATCACCATAACCAGTAAGGCGTCGCCCGCCGGTTCCCTCCGCACCTCAGGTCTCGTACGGGTACGAGAAGGAATGGGTTGACCCTGCAAAAGAAACCAAAATCAGAAACATGCAAAATAGAAGCAGTAATGCAAAACATAAGAAGGGAAGAGCAACCTCCTGAACGGAGGTCGTCTCGACGACATGTAGCCACGTTCCTCATCCGGACGAGCTAGCTCCGGAAGGCATCTATGCATTGTGCCATCGCCATAACCACCTCGCGCGAGAACTGTCTAGAAAATAAAGTCAGTAAACATGAATAACATATAGGGACAAAAGTTGCAAATAACTAAGCTTACCCGAGTCTGATGGCGAGGGATCGACTGCTCCACGAAGCGCTCATCCTCGGGAGCCGGAGGAATCATCTCCTCAATAGGCCCGTATATCCCCTGATAATGAATAGACATACGGGGTGGCACGAACTCAGTGGGTTCAGCCTGACAAAAGCAAATCGAAGTCAATAAAGCATTACTTGGGGGCTACTTACCGAAAGGTAAAAGCTGAAAATCATACCTCCATCTCCTCAACCAATACAGGGACCGGAGCTAACAACGGCAGTAGCTCCTCCTCATAGCACCGCCAGGGATCGTATAAAATCGCCAAGGGGTACCAGCTCTCTCTGACATGCTCACCAACCTCGCGGCGTTGAACATGTGACGCGATGGAGGAGCGAGAACGAAAAAGGTGTCTGAGGAATGCTGAACAACAACCCTCTCTCCAAGGTACGCGATCGCTCCATATGTCCCCAAGAAATAGCGACGCTCAACAGTATACTACGCAGCTAGCCCAGGGACAGCCAAGTCGACCCACGGCCGGTACAGCACGTCAAGCTCCTACAAAGAACGCCTATCAGACAAGAATCTATCAAAGGTGATACAAAATGTTCAAATATGTAAAGAACCATACCGAGATGATCCAATATCGGACATAAGCAGTGGACATCCCAGCACGGCGGCTTCCCCAGTAAGCGCTCATTGGAAAACCGCGCGGTAATGGTCTCGCCGGCGCAACCGAGGGAAATTACTCGTAGAACCAGATCTATAAAAGGCAAAAATCATCAGCAAGTGCTAATCAAAGCTTAGAGCTAAACTTTATAGGAGATAAAGTATACCTCTACGACCCTCCAAAAGCCGGATAGAGTGACGCTCCCCGTGAAGGACCGGTGTCGACACGAGTCTCGTAACGCTCGGATGAAGTCAGAATAGGCCAAGCTGGCCCAGTCATAAGTCTCAATCCGGTGTAGATTACGGACTGCGGGCAAGTAGTAAAGCAGCACTCTACTACCCTTGTCAGGGGAGAACGTCCCTGACAGCAAGATAAGTACAAAGATGCGCACCCGCTACTCTCAGGTAGTCGCATCATCATCAAAAGCCGCTTCTAGAGTCGAGCGGCGAATCCTCTTTATGCTGAACTGAGTCAACTTCAGGTCAGCTCGAGCCCGAACAGCAATCGGACCCAACAGCTCCTCGACCTCGAGAGAAAATACGCTGATCTCGTTGTCAAACGATAGCGTAACAGAGCTAAATTTCAGTCCCGTAATGAGACTGAAGTCGGTCAGGGTGACTGCCATCTCGCCCCAAGGGAAGTGAAAAGTGTTGGTGGTGTCCCAAAAGAACTCCACCAGAGCACGAACCACATGGTGACCACCGTTAGAGGCAATCATGGCCTCTGAGGTCTCGAAGAGTGCAGTCAGTCTGCAAGACTCCCAGAGAAGTCTCGCCTCTTCGTCGTTGCCGATGTACACCTTGTACAGGTCGCCCAAGGTGTCGCAACCTGAACCATGGCAGCGCGTCCTCCCAACTGTGATACCCCGTCTAACCCTCTCAGAAATGTGGTGGACGGGAGAGAAGTACAAAGTCCGCTCATCCCACTCAGGGAGTTGGCCGAGTGAAGTGGACGGATCGGCGTCGTCCTCTACGGGCTCGTGCTCCCGTCGAACGTCTCGGGACCGTGAACCCGAACCTCGCTGTCTAACCATGCTACATTGTGCAAATTATCATAAATTAAGGTTCTATAGTATCTAAGGTTCGCCTAGCCGCATGATACTATGTTCGCAAAAAATAGAGTACGTAGCACTAAAACAGAGCATGAATTCAAATGAGCATATACGGAATTTTTCAAGCATTCAAACAATTTCTTGCAATATTATAGTAATTATTGTGACAAATTGGGCAACAATTGCTAGCAAAAACATCAAGAACAAGCCACATTGTCTTCCCGACCTTAAGAAGTCCAACAATAGTGATTTGTTTATTTCTTCACCAAATTGAGTCAAATAAGTCTCAAATTACTCCCAAAGAAATATACAAACATAATCAAGCAATTTCATGGCAAAAAATTTGATATACAAAGAGAATTAAGCAATTTAAGTTTCGAATTTTCAAGAAATTCGTGAAAAATACATGCAAAATTCATTAAAACCGGGGTGAGTTTGGGAGAAACTTACATACATCCGGAAAATGGATGGAATAATCTTTGATTTGCAACAAATTTGAGCGAATTCGGTTGAGAAACGAGCAAGAACGAGCCAAATGAAGTTCTGAGCAAATTCTCGAGCAACACACGAGCAGCAGCAGCGGAAATGAAGAAGAGAAGGG
>CM044865.1:10862500-10865000 GCA_024500155.1 Chenopodium formosanum | reverse complement strand
GAATCAATTTATTAATTTAATTAATAATAAATTGATTTTTTTCATTATTGACTTTAGTAGATATTTAGTCGATTTTCTGATTCATAGTCTTTTTTAGTCGAATTTGGATGTTTTAAGTTTTAAATATATATTTGAAATAACTGAAATGGAAATAAAAGGGAAATTTCTTTTAGTTTCCTACTTCATAGGCTTCAAAAAGTTCTGTTTATTGACTGACTTCTTTCAAAAGAGACAAGAGCCAGTGAATGGTAAACAAAATAATTTAAATTAATTAAATAGAAAAATTTTCTATTCTAGTATATTGTGGAACATATATACCAATATGCATGGATTATACCTTTCCTTCCACTTCTAGTTCCTTTGTTAATAGGATCTGGACTTTTCTTTTTTCCGATGGCAACAAAAAATCTTCGACGTATATGGGCTTTTTCGAGTATTTTGTTATTAAGTATAGTTATGCTTTTTTCCATGAAGCTGGGTATTCAACAAATAAATAATAATTCTATTTATCAATATTTATGGTCTTGGACAATTAATAATGATTTTTCTTTAGAATTTGGCTACTTAATAGATCCACTTACTTTTATTATGTCAATGTTAATAACTACTGTTGCAATTCTGGTTCTTTTTTATAGTGATAATTATATGTCTCATGATCAAGGATATTTGAGATTTTTTGCGTATATGAGTTTTTTCAATACTTCTATGCTGGGATTAGTTACTAGTTCAAATTTAATACAAATTTATATTTTTTGGGAATTAGTTGGAATGTGCTCGTATCTAGTAATAGGTTTTTGGTTCACACGCCCTATTGCCGCAAATGCTTGTCAAAAAGCATTTGTGACTAATCGTGTAGGAGATTTTGGCTTATTATTAGGAATTTTAGGTTTTTATTGGATAACAGGCAGTTTCGAGTTTCGAGATTTGTTTGAAATATTCAAAAATTTAATTAATAATAATGAGGTGAATTCCTTATTTTGTATTTTATGTGCTTTCTTGTTATTTGCCGGTGCAGTTGCTAAATCGGCCCAATTTCCCCTTCATGTATGGTTACCTGATGCTATAGAGGGTCCTACTCCTATTTCAGCTCTCATCCATGCTGCTACCATGGTCGCCGCGGGAATTTTTTTAGTTGCTCGACTGCTGCCTCTTTTCCTAATTTTACCTTCCATAATGTATGGAATTTCTTTTATAGGTATAATAACAGTACTACTAGGGGGAACCTTAGCTCTTGCTCAAAAAGACATTAAGATAAGTTTAGCTTATTCTACAATGTCTCAGTTGGGTTATATGATGTTAGCTCTAGGTATGGGTTCTTATCGAGCTGCTTTATTTCATTTGATTACTCATGCTATTCAAAAGCATTATTGTTTTTAGGATCTGGATCTCTTATTCATTCAATGGAAACTGTTGTTGGATATTCTCCGAATAAAAGTCAGAATATGGTTCTTATGGGGGGTTTAACAAAACATGTACCAATTACAAAAACCTCTTTTTTAATAGGTACACTTTCGCTTTGTGGTATTCCGCCTCTTGCTTGTTTTTGGTCCAAAGACGAAATTCTTAATGATAGTTGGATGTATTCACCAATTTTTGCAATAATAGCTTATTTCACAGCTGGATTAACCGCTTTTTATATGTTTAGAATCTATTTACTTACATTTGAAGGACATTTAACCGCTTTTTTAAAAAATTACAGTGCAAAAAAAAACCAGTTCTTTTTATTCAATATCTTTATGGGGTCAAGAAGGATTGAAAAGCATTAATAAAAAATTTCTTTTATTAACCTTATTAACAATGAATAAGAAGGAAAGGGTTTCTTTTTTTTCGAAAAAACCATACCAAAATAAAATTAATGGAAATTTAAGAAAAATGCGTCGATCTTTTATTACTATTATTGATTTTGACAATAAGAATATTTCGACCTATCCTCATGAATCCAATAATACTATGTTATTTCCTCTGATTTTTTTGAGTCTGTTTACTTTCTTCATTGGAATCATAGGAATTCCATTCAATCGAGAAGGAATTGCTTTGGATATATTAAATAAATGGTTAACCTCATCTATGAATCTTTTAGATTCAAATTCCAAAAATTTTGTTGACTGGTATGAATTTTTGATAAATGCAACTTTTTCCGTTAGTATAGATTTTTTTGGAATATTTATAGCCTTTTTGTTTCATAAACCCGCTTATTCATCATTAAAAAATTTTGACTTAATTAATTTATTTGATAAAAAAGGGCAAAAAAGAAGTTTGGGGGACAAAATGATAAATATCATATATAATTGGTCCGCTAACCGTGGTTATATCGATGCTTTTTACGCAAAATTTTTAATTAAGGGTGTAAGAGGTTTGGCTGAACTAGTGTCATTTTTTTATAGACGAATAATTGATGGAATTCCGAATGGTTTTGGTGTTACAAGCTTTTTTGTAGGCGAGAGTATCAAATATGTAGGGGGCGGGCGAATCTCATCTTATCTTTTTTGGTATTTTTTTT